>CM076571.1:304429236-304589474 GCA_034641835.2 Pinus albicaulis
TTTTGAGGAAATATTATCTTGAAATGCATATAGAAATATGGTAGTATATTGAGGAAAATTTACACAGAAGAAAGAGAAATCTTGAATCCTGTAGGAGATTAAATAAATTGCAGTAAATCCCATTTTAACCTATCATATGCCTTCAAGAAATAAATTTTGATCATCATACCTGGAATCTTGCTGAAACTAAGAGAATGAACAACCTCCTAGGCTATAAATATTCCATCGGAGATCTTTCACCCTTCCACAAATCTAGTCTTCTTTGGGCTCATAAGCTGATTCAATGAAGGCTTTAGTTTATTCACCATAACCAATGAAATTATTTTATAAATGATATTATAGAATGCTATTGGTTTGAATCCATTAGGATATTTAGTCTTGCCAGCCTTAGGAATAAGAGTTATAAAAGTAGGATTCAACCCTTTCAATATTTTTTACGATTTCATAGATTCCTTTACCACTTCACAAACCTCGTCACCCATGAAGCTACAAAAATACTTGAAAATATCCAAGGTGAATTTTTCTAGGCCCGCAGCTTTTTTTTTCTATATTTCCTTCACCGTGAATTCCAACTCCTCCAAAGTAACCTTCGTAATAAAAGCTTCATTATCCTCCTTAGTGACTATTCTAGGGATGTGGGTTAAGATCCTGTTAAAAGCTTGATGTATATTCTTTGGAGGTTCCTACAGAATATATTTGAAATGATCAACCAATTCCTCTTAAATCTCCTCATGAAGAAGCTTCCTCTTCCCATCCTTACCTATCGAGAAGAAGATCCTATTATGATGCCTATTTTTAACCATTGTGTTAGGTCCCTATATTAATAGTGTAGTCCCTTATTGTTGTTAGTGTAGCCCCCTTATTGTTATTGTTGTACCCTTGTAACCCCCATATTGTTGTTATTGTGCCCTTACATTATTATTGTTAGGCCAGCTAGGATTATATTGTGACCCCATGGACTCCTATATATAGAAGGAAGTTTTATCATTTGTATCATCCAAGAATTGTTCATTTATGTAATGTAAAGGAGGTTTCCCCCTCGAATTTTCTTATTTCTAGGGCATTGGTCTCTATTTTCTTCTATTTTTGGAGCTGGTTTCATAATATTTGGTATCAAAGCTTTGGATTCTAGGGTTTTGCTACTCCAAACAGGCCATCATGGAATTTTTGCTATAAAGTTTTTCTTATAAGAAGGCTCAGAAGTTGCAATTTTTACCAAGAGAAGCCAAAATCTCAAGAAACTTCTTCTAAAAATTTTAGATCTTGGTTCGCAATATTTTCAGAGGTATGAGATGTGGAAGTTAGGGTTTTTGTAGGCTCCAAATTTTCATCTAAAAGAGGTGACCTTGGAAAAATAGTCATAACTCTTGCTCTAAGAATCAGATTGGAATTATGTAAAATGTGTCCAAAAGTACACGGACTGTAGTTTCCTTTGTATCAATTTCAAATCCTAAGGAGGAAACAAAGACACGTGGAATTCCGTACAAGTTCACTCTACTGAACTAGTCCATAATTAGGTCATTGTGGGAGATTGGGCATAACTTTGTCTTGAAGCATCCAAATCAGGTCAGACCTATGGCATTCTAAAGAATCTTCATAGGGCTACTATAGGACCAAATTTTAGATATTGAATATCCGAAATCATAGAGATAATTCAGTTTCAATATCGAGCTCCTCAAAAGAGATTTTTGTCAAATTGCATAAGTCTTGTTTGAAAGATCAGTTTGAAGTGATTCCAAGGGCATATTGAAGCATAGATATCAGTATTTGGATCTAAAATGTCCCCTAAAAAGAATTCAACACCCATTAAGCCCTCATAATACTCTACTATGACTCATGAAGATGAAGAAGTGCAACATGACATCTCAAAATTACAAGAGCAAGTGCACCAAATTTCTCTCTCACAAAGAGAAAAAAAAATGAAATCGAAGTTTTGAAGAAAGGTGTGGAAGCTAAGATGGATGGCTTGAAGAAATATGTGGAATATAAGATGGATGGTTTGAAGAATGGCATGAAAGACATGGAAGAAAAAATAGAAGGTTTGAAGGAAGACATGGAACGTTTGAAGGAAGGTTTGACAAAGTTGATACAAGAAATGATTCTTAATGGAGAAAAGATAGTAGAGGAAACTCATGATGAGAAAAAAATAAATGTTAATCATGATTTCATAAACTTTAATGTTGGATGGAAGACCCACCATATTCCAAAGATCGATATGAGGAATTTTGATGGCAAGGATATCGTAATATGGTTACTACAGATGGAGCAATATTTTGATATGAATAATGTGAAAAACACACAAAAAGTATGCATTGCAACTTTATATTTAGAAAAAATACATTTGTATGGTATCGATGGCTTCTCTCCCTTAAAATTTTTTTCACTTGGTCAGTTTTTACGGAGGAAATGATAGCACATTATGAGGATACAAAGAGCAACACCTTCTTTAGCCAATTTATAAATCTCAAACAAAAGGGTTCAGTGGTGGAGCACATTGAGGACTTACAAAAATTGAATATAAGGGTTATTGATATTCCAGAGGAACACATGATTGATGTCTTGATATGGACTTTAAAGGATAACATCCAACATGAGGTGCGCCTTTGGGAACTTGATTCATTGGACAAGGCATTCAGGTTGGCAAGAAAAATTGAATGTAAAATTATGGCGACAAGGAATCCTACCACTCACATCTATAAATATGGAAGTGTTGCTACTCCTAGACTTCCACAGCCTACAAGTTTGACACCATAACAATTGGAAGAAAAAAAAGCAAAAGGGCTTTGCTACAGTTGTTATAAAAATTACATTAAAGGTTATAAGTGTGCTGAGAAGAAATTATTTTACATAGACTGTGAAGAGGAGGAAGAAAATGAACAAGAAAATTCAAATGAAAAGGATATACACCAGAAACCAATAGTAGAGAAAAAAAGAAAGAAAAAGGTAATAGTGTTGATTGATTCAGGTAGTACCCATACTTTTATTCATTGTAAGGTATCCAAGGAATTGAATTTCTTCCTATACCTAACACCAAAATGATGAAAAGAGAAACCCACCATAAGCAGGTTCACCTTTCAAGTAATCATATGAACCTGCAACTTCAAAATTCTGTGTCAAGTTCCAAATTCATAAACCCGATACTTCGATCTTTGGACCTATGGAAAATAGGCCCACTCTTATCCACTGTGCCACTTCCATGCTTACACATGTATCGAAAGTACATAAAACCATAAAAACAACATTTTAATAGTCTTAAACCAACCAAAGCCGGTTCACCTCTATTCGCTTTAAAACCCAATGTTTCAATCTTCACTCTTATTAACCCGAATTCTCTTGGAATCTTACTTTTCCACGAGTCTCCTGCTGTCCCTTAGGATGGAACAACTATTACAGCAATCTCAAGACTTAGATTTATATCACTGCTCGGTCTTTAAAACAAAGATCCCCAGCAATTAACTGAGTTCAACAAGAAACATAGTTTCTTTTCCTCTGAATGCTTATTTTTACAGATATTGCAACTCAATAAATATAGAGCATTGGTTGACTATTCAATTGGCATTCAATTCTGCCCAGAAATGATATAACCCAATAGAACTTCGAAGGGACAAAAACCCCCTTTTACACAGAGATCAATTCTGCCTTGCCATGATCTTAAAACAAAAAAATTAAATCCACCATACAATACTCATTCTATAACATTATTCCACTGGATCGCCATCGATCCTCGTAGTGATCGATGGTCGATCAATCAACCCATAAAAATGGAATTTAACTCATAAAACTTAAAACATAAATAATCAATTCGATCCTGGGACTTGTGGGTTATGGGCCCACGCTTCCGTTGCGCCACTTCAATGTCAACATATATAAATACATATATCGAAAAACAACTAAAACCAGCTTGACTTGTTTAAACAAGATTTAAAAACCCTTTCGGAATGGAATTTTAAAACCTCGACAATGTAATGTTGCAAATACAATTTACATAGTATTTACAACCCCTCGGCCGCATATATCTGAATTCAAAGTGAGTAAAGTTCCATTTCATTTAAACTCTGATTCCATACCTTCACTTAACTTCCACTACACTTCTGATTCACCATTATGCACTCAGTTTTTAACATCATCACACGCTTTACCTTCTCATTCAGACCTGCATCATCCACTTTCCATTCACCTTCATCTCAGGGTTCCCTTCCGTTGATTATAAAGTGCTGTTCCAACACACTGTTGTGTGGTTTCAAATCGTAGTTCCGCCATGTTTCCAATTCATGGTTCTTCAACGCTGTGAAACTCCTTTAGAGGTTTTCAAACCCATTCTTCTGCGAACCCTCTTCACGGTTCTGCAAACCCTTCCAATTTCCTCACACAACAATTACATTCAATTGGCGTTCTTAATCATACACAGAGTGCATATAGGAAAAACAATAAAATCAAAACATAATAGCATTAACTCATAGATTCCAAAATATAATTAAATCACAATTCAACGCACAGAAAATCCACATAACAATTTCTCTATTATATACAAGATATCGTTTAAACAAATCTAAGGCATTTCAACCTTAGTCACACATTCTTTTGCAACTACATTGCATTTTCTCTCTCCCTCTCACATTACAGACTCTCATTTTTATATAGAAGTTTACAAGAATTTGTGAATCAGTTAAGATCCACAACCGTTTCAAACAAACCCTAAATCTTCTCAATTACGCACACATGGCAGATTTCAGTTACAGAAATTTAATTTTGTTTTAACGAATTTTTGTCTCAATTTTTTGTGACTGTTCGCATAGCTGTATTTTCAACTTTGGAGTCGAATTTAATTCAAATCTATTCAGATGCCCCTGCATCAGACTCACGAGGCACAAAATTTATGACCTCCTGGTCATATGTCTTCTACAGTTGTTAGCAATTCTACCCACGTCATCTGTGGAACTACTCCTTGTGATCTTCTTGTAACAACATGCTTGAAAAATTCTACCCACATCCTCTGTGGAATTGTTCTCTGTGAGCTGCAACAAAACCTCTACAATAGCAAGTCCTCCCTGCTACCAAATACCTCACCAAGCTTCTCTCCCAAGCTTAGTCTTTTGGCATCTCTCTGGTTTGCTCCTGTGGAACCATTTGAGCACTCCTGCTCTAGGTTGCTGCAATCTTCTCACCTTCCTCTGCTGTTACCTTCACAAAACAAAAAAATCACAAGCTTAACAAAACTGTACCTCTTCTTCCTCTGTACGAAAACTCCTTCTCCTTTCCGCAGGAAATATTTTCCCGCTCTGATACCACTTGATGATAAGCGAAACCCACCATAAGCAGGTTCATCTTTCATGTCATCATGTGAACCTACAACCTCAAAATTCGGTGTCAAGCTGCAGATTCATAAACCCGATACTTCGATCTTCGGACCTATGGGAAATAGGCCCACTCTACTGCCGCTATGCCACTTCCATGCTTACACATGTATCGGAAGTACATAAAACCATAAAAACAACGTTTTAATAGTCTTAAATGAACCAACGCTGGTTCACCTCTATTCGCTTTAAAACCCAATGTTTCAATCTTCGCTCTTATTAACCCGACTTCCCTCTGAATCTTACTTCTCCACGAGTCTCCTGTTGTCCCTTAGGACGGAACAGCTATTACAGCAATCTCAAGACTTGGATTTATATCACTGCCCGGTCTTTAAAACAAATATCCCTAGCAATTAACCGAGTTCAACAAGAAATAGAGTTTCTTTTCCTCCAAATGCTTATTTTTACAGAGATTGCAACTCAATAAATATAGAGCATTGGTTGATTATTCAATTGGCGTTCAATTCTGCCCAGAAATGATATAACCCAATACAACTTCGAAGGGACAAAAACCCCCATTTACACGGAGATCAATTCTGCCTTGCCATGATCTTAAAATGCAAATTTTAAATCCACCATACAATACTCATTCTATAACATTCTTCCACTGGATCGCCATCGATCCTCGTAGTGATCGATGGTCGATCAATCAACCCATAAAAATGGAATTTAACTCATAAAACTTAAAACATAACTAAGAAATTCAATCCTAGGACCTGTGGGTTATGGGCCCATGCTTCTGTTTTGCCACTTCAATGTCAACATATATAAATATATATATCGAAAAACAACTAAAACCAGCTTGACTTGTTTAAACAAGATTTAAAAACCCTTTCGGAATGGAATTTTAAAACCTTGGCAATGTAATGTTGCAAATACAATTTACATAGTATTTACAACCCCTCGGTCGCATATATCTAAATTCAATGTGAATAAAGTTCCATTTCATTTAAAATCTGATTCCATACCTTCGCTTAACTTTCACTGCACTTCTGATTCACCATTCTGCACTCAGTTTTTAACATCATCGCACGCTTTACCTTCTCATTCGGACCTGCATCATCCGCTTTCCATTCACCTTCATCTTAGGGTTCCCTTTTGTTGATTATAAATTTTTGTTCCAATGCACTATTGTGTGGTTTCAAATCGCAGTTCCACCATGTTTCCAATTCATGGTTCTTCAACTCTGTGAAACTCCTTTAGAGGTTTTCAAACCCATTCTTCTGCGAACCCTCTTCATGGTTCTACAAACCCTTCCAATTTCCTCACACAACAATTAAATTCAATTGGCGTTCTTAATCATACGTAGAGTGTATATAGGAAAAACAATAAAATCAAAACATAACAACATTAACTCATAGATTCCAAACTATAATTAAATCACAATTCAATGCACAGAAAATCCACATAACAATTTCTTATTATATACAAGATATCGTTGAAACAAATCTAAGGCATTTCAGCCTTAGTCACGCATTCTTTTGCAACTACATCGCATTTGCTTTCTCCCTCTCACATTACAGACTCTCATTTTTATATAGAAGTTTACAAGAAGTTGTGAATCGGTTAAGATCCACAACCGTTTCAAACAAACCCTAAATCTTCTCGATTACGCACACATGGCAAATTTCAGTTACAGAATTTTAATTCTGTTTAAAAATAAAATTGTCTCGAATTTGTGTGACTGTTCGCATAGTCGTCTTTTCAGCTTTGGATTCGAATTTAATTCAAATCTATTCGGGTGCCCCTGCATCACAGAATTTCAAGTGATGGTTGCAAATGGAGGAACTATAAACTGCTCTGGAAAATGCCATAATATCAAGCTAACCATGGGGGAATGTGTATTTAATGGTCCAATGCTTTCCATTCCAATGGGAGGTGTTGATGTTGTACTAGGAGTACAATGGTTACAATCTTTGGGGACGATAGATTTTAATTATCAAGAACTTTTCTTGAAATTTTTTTCGGAAGGAAAGGAAGTCGAATTACGGGGTATTGCAGGGAAGCCGAGAAATATTATAAGCTCTAATGTCATGACAAATCTTCTTAATAAAGAACAATGAGGTGTAATTACACAATTATGCTCACTAGAAGTTCCAATATCAAAATCATCTATTTCTCCAAATCTCCAAAAAGTCTTGGAAAATCATTCCAAGGTGTTTGAAACTCCCAAAGGACTCCCACCTATTCGTGATCATGATCATGCTATTAATTTCATTCCAGGAAGTGTTCATCCAAACATCAAGCCTTACATATATCCTTATGTCCAAAAGAGAAAAACTGAGCGTATGATTGCATAAATGTTAGAGGCTGGTATAATTCAAACTAGTCAAAGTTATTTCTCTGCTTTAGTAGTATTGGTTCACAAGAATGATGGATCACGACGTATGTGTATGGATTATACGGAGCTCAATAAGCTCACTATTAAAGATAAATTTCCGATTCCTGTGATTGATGAAGTATTGGATGAATTACATGGAGCAATTTATTTTACCAAGTTAGATCTTCGTTCAGGATATCATCAAATTAGAATGAAGGCTGAAGATATTCTGAAAACAACATTTCGAACTCATGAGGGTCATTATGAATTTTTGGTCGTGCCTTTTGGCCTTACCAATGCACCTTCTACATTTCAAGGGTTGATGAATTCCATTTTCAAACCCCTCCTTAGAAAATTTGTGCTAGTATTTTTTGATGATATACTAATCTACAACAGGTCTTGGAAGGATCATGTTCAACATGTTGACAGGGTGCTCAAACTATTGGAGGAGAAACAATTATATGTAAAAACCTCCAAATGTTTCTTTGGAGTACAAGAGGTGGAATATCTAGGTCATATTGTATCTCACGAGGGTGTTAAGGTAGACCCTAACAAAATTAAAGCCATTAGGGAATGGAAAGTCCCCACAACCATAAAGCAGTTGCGAGGATTTCTCGGGTTAACAGGGTATTATCACAAGTTTGTTAAGAATTATGGGAGAATAGCAGTACCTCTAACAACATTATTGAAGAAAGATGCATTTTCATGGACTCCTGAAGCAACTAAGGCCTTTGAATATCTTAAAGAGGCAATGTGCCTAGCACCGGTCTTAGCTACGCCAGACTTCACAAAAACCTTTATTGTGGAATGTGATGCCTCAGGAAATGGAATTGGTGCAGTTTTAATGCAGGAAGGAAGACCCATTGCTTTTGAAAGTCGTCCAATCAAAGCAAAGTATTTACAGAAACCTATTTATGAGAAGGAAATGTTAGCAATACTACATGCACTAAAGAAATGGCGAACTTACCTAATGGGAAGACACTTCAAGGTAAAAACTGATCATGATAGTCTTAAACACTTTTTGGAACAAATACTATCTTAAGAAGAGCAGCAAAAATGGGTCACAAAGATGTTGGGTTATGACTTTGAAATAATCTACAAAAAAGGAAAGCTTAATGTTGTTGCAGATGCACTCTCAAGAAAGAATGAAGAGGTGGAAGCATTTCTTTGTGCCATTTCTATTATCCAACCAGATTGGATAACTGAAGCAAGGGCTGAATGGAAGAAGGACGAAGATGTGTGGACACTCATTCAAAAGTTGCAGCAAGATCCTAGTACATCTGATACATTTAGTAGGAAAAATGATTATTTATGGTACAAATATCCCTTATATCTTTGTAAGAATTCCCAACTAAAACAAAATATTCTTCTGGAATTGCACACTTCTCCTTTAGGAGGACACTCAGGATTTTTAAAAACTTACCACAGGGTGAAGAAAGAGTTTTTTTGGGATGGCCTTAAATTTTTTATTCAAAATTTTATGGTAGAATGTTTGGTTTGCTAGCAGAATAAAGTTTAGACAATTAAGACCCCAGGACTTCTACAACCTTTATCCATTCCAAGTCAATGTTGGGAGGAGATTTCAATGGATTTTATCACAGGTTTACCTAAGTCCGAAGGAAAGAGTGTCATCATGGTGGTAGTTGATAGACTTACCAAGTATGCACACTTTGTGCATTATCTCATCCATTTAAAGCAAGTACAGTTGCTACTACATTTATGGACACAATTCAAAAGCTACATGGAAACCCAAGGGTTATTGTGAGCGACAAAGATCCCATTTTTACTGGAAATTTTTGGATAGAGTTATTTTCTTGTTTGGGTACTCAATTAGCTCATAGCTCATCTTATCATCCTCAATCTGATGGTCAAACTGAGATAGTAAATAAATGTTTGGAATGATATCTTCGTTGTTTTGTATCTGATAAACAAACACAATGGGTCAAGTGGTTACCTCTCGGTGAATGGTGGTATAACACTTCCTTCCATACTGTAGCAAAAATGACCCCATTTATGGCACTTTATGGATATCATCCACCATCCATCACATCATCTTTAAGAGAAAATTATAAGGTTCAAGCAGTGGAAGATCACATCGAGCATGAACAACAAGTTCTCCAACTCTTAAAGGATAACCTAAATTTGCCACAAAATTGAATGAAACGACAACGAGATCAACATCACAACGAGAGAATTTTTGATGTAGGAGACTAGGTATTCTTATGGCTACAACCATACAAACAAATGTACCTTAAGCAAGATAAGAAGGATAATAAATTATCACCAAAGTACTATGGTCCTTACAAGGTGTTGCAAAAGATTGGTACTATGTCATACAAATTGGAGCTTCCTTCTTCTTCGTGAGTGCATCCATTTTTCCATGTTTCATGCTTAAAGAAGGTTATAGGTGAAAAACTTCCAGTTCAAATAATATTGTGAGAAATTGATAAGGAAGGAAAAACCATATTGGAACCTGAAGCAGTCACAGAAAAAAGAACTCAACAGCTACGAAATCTATCAATTTCAGAGTATCTCATCAAGTGGAATAACTTACACACTAAAGATTCTACATGGGAGGATGAGAATTTTATACAGAAGCATCCAGAGCTACTCAAGCGTTGAGGACAACAATTTTTTGAAGGAGAGGGGAATTTTAGTTACCTATATTACTAATGTAGTCCCTTATTTTTGTTAGTGTAGCCCCCTTATTGTTATTGTTGTACCCCTGTAACCCCCATATTGTTGTTATTGTGCCCTTACATTATTATTGTTAGGTCAGCTAGGATTATATTTTGACCTCATGGACTCCTATATATAGAAGGAGGTTTTGTCATCTGTATCATCCAAGAATTTTTCATTTATGTAATGTAAAGGAGGCTCCCCCCTCGAAGTGGCTTATTTATAAGGCATTGATCTCTCTTTTCTTCTATTTTTGGAGTTAGTTTCATAACACATAGATTTATGGAAGAAACAATCATTCCCCCTCATTTAACCACTTGAATATTGAATTTTACCTCCACATCAGCTCTTCTTTCTTTATTCTATGTTCAGGGTGCAAAGAGTGAAGCCTTCCTCCTTTACTAACTCCTCCAATCCAACTTCCATTATTATTCTCTATTGGATTTATTTCATTTTATCCTCAAGGATTTTATTCTATTCTAAAATATCTCCAAACTCCTCCTTATTACACTTATTTATTTTAGCTTTCAACTCTTTTAATTTAAAATAAAATGTGTGCATCTTGTTTATTCCCATTACTCTTATCTTTTCCCACTATGTCTTGGACTTCTCCATGAATTCAGGATCCTAGAGCCAAAAACTGTCAAACCTGAAAGGTCTAATTTTCAGAGCCTCCTTTAGGTCTATGTCTAATCAAACCGGCTAGTGATCCGAGACCAAACATAAGAGGATAAAATCTTCCAAAAAAGTATATTTCCCAACCACTTCTTCTAAGATTAGAAACCTTCCTAATGTACACACAACCTGATGCTTTCCTCCTCTTTAGTTATTCCAGTTACATACACCATTATTTTTAATGATATCCACTAATTCCAAATCCTAAATACAATTCAAATTTTTTTTTGACTCTGGTTCTAATATTCTGATACCTCCCTTCTTTTCCTCAAGTGATTTTATAATGTTGAAATCCCCCCCAACAACCCATAAGGGAACATGAAAGAGGATCTTTTGAGCCCTCAAGTCCTCCATGAAAGAAAGATTTTCATCATGAATGGTTCGACCATAGATTGCTCACAACCAAATTAACAATTTTGAGCCCAAATGTTTGAATTGCCAGAAAAAATTATGGGACTCACCATCCAACACTGGAAATCCACTTTTGAAAGATTCCATAGGACTGCTAGACCCCCTGCACTCCCCTTCATGTCCAAGGAGATAACATCATAACCTCTCTAACATTTTCGTTCAATCTGACTCATTTTTTTATACTTTTACTTTTTTTTATTACAAAAGGACTACAATTGGCTTCTCCTTACTAATTCTATATCTAAAGTGTCTTTGTGTACCCTTACTATTAAATCCTCCTATATTTCATGATATCACCTTCAATGAGAAATAGTTTGAGAAGAGGGAAACATCTTTGAAAGTGTATCCACTTGACCAAAATTGATCAATTGTTCTCCAGTAACTTGCAAATTTTCCTTCATTATCTTTCTATCTTTGCGTTACGCTTATTTAATAATTGGTTTTTTCCCTTTATCCTCCTCCCCCTTCTTATCTCCTGACCCTCCATCTCTAACCTCTCTCACACCTCACTAAATTTTCCAGCGCAAATACCCCTGAGCATAAATTTATTTTTGTTGTTGGGTAAGTTCCAATAGGTCCTACTACACCCAACTATTAATTAGCCCCATTATAAATATTTCTTCCTCATTCAAGGACTCCAGTCACTCCTCTAACATTGAAAAAAATTCACTAATCCAAGGAAAAGAGAGGAAACATTGTGGAGGAGGCTCGTCATCGGGAGACTTTCATTTTGTTACTATTGTATCACTTATGGTTTCCTAGGGCAATCCTCCATCACTATAACAATCTTGTCAACATCAGCATTCAAAAGCGATTCTACATCAACAAGCAATTCAACATCATTCACTCAAGGCAATCCAGTTAATGAAGCTATCATCTACATCAACAACATTTTCAATGCACTCGCAACATTTTTCTAAGAATCAACTGAAAACAAAACTGTAAATTGCAAATAATTTTATCTTTTGCAAATTAAATTATAATAAAATTAAAATCAATTTAGTTGTAAGAGTGCATTCTTGATTGAAATCGACACCCAAGATTTGAATTGTTAGGAAGTCAATTAAATCAAGTGAGTCCATTATTTTCACCTGAGTCATAAAATTCATTTGAACTTGTCATTCAAATCATTGTAAGAATTATCTTGGGTGCATTTTCGATATGTTCAACACCCTTATTTTGCAAATAAGCTCAACCAAGTGAGCGAGTTCAAGGAGGGTAAAGTGAAAATGAACAAGTTCACAACATCAAGCGAGTGTAAAATTGATTGAAGCAATCATAAAGCGGGAAAGTTCAACTCTAAATCATGCCAACGTGATATTCAAACAACAATCAAGCAAGTTCAAATCTACAACAAGCAAGTGTGAGTTCTAGTTTTCAATCATTCAAGTAAGCGTGAATCAAGCAAACAAGTTTAACCAAGAAAGTTAGAGAGATCAAGAAAATTCAAAAGCAAGCGAGCGTGATAAACTAAATCAAGCAAGCGTGAGTTCAAGCTAGTTCACACAGAGAAAAATATTGAGTTGTTACAGATTCTTAACAATCTCATTCTATAAAATGTTGACAACATGGTGAAAATCAGCAAAGAAACTCTTGTTGATATTTCAATGCATCTACAACAGGCACATGAGACAATTGAATTTCTTCAACTGCAGTCACAACTACAACAAGATGAGTTGCAACAGAAAAGTGATGCTTCCAAGCCATTCAAAAATACATATTTAGAAGATGATGATTCCAAGCTTCTCATCCAGACAAATTCAAGTGTAGAAGTTGTCCATGATCAAGTTCAATTTTCTTTTTCCAAGCCAATCATCAAGTCATGGGAAGAAACCCAAAGTAACAAAAATAGACTTGGATTAGAATATGAAAAAGATGACAACAACTTTCATATCCCAGATTATTCAAAGCCAATCAAGTTCATCGGTGCAATGTTTCTTGATCAATTAACATCAACAAGCCATGAGAAAGTTGAATACAAACCCAAATGCAAACATTGTTAAAGAACAGGTCATATGGAATATCATTGTTTTGATCTCCATCCTTGTCACCATTGTGGCAAGAAGAATCATTCGCTTGAGAAATGTCGCTAGCGAAGTCAACCACCCAGAGTGAAGATCAATTATGTATAGATTGATCCTTGGGAATGGTCGTCAATAATCAAACGATTTTATAAATTTTGCAACAAAATTCAATGTCACCTATTGCAGCCAACAGTGAAATGAAAATGGTACCCTCATGCACTTGAACGGGGGAGTACAATAGTGAAACTCTCCTACACCTGAAGGGGGGAGTCCAGCAATCAAATGAAAATTGTCTCTCCTTTCAGCTGACAAACGAGGGAAATGATATTGGAATTGAAGGTGATTGTCAAACTGAAAGTTTCGACAACATCAACAAAAGAAACAATGAGTTGTTTTCGACAACATCAACAACTCAGTGGACGATCATCATCAACAACCAGTGCAAACAGTGGGGGATCAACATCAAAGTAGCCAGTGGGCAGTTTCGACATCATCAATTCACCAGTGGGCATTGTCAACATTTTGTGAGTGGACAAAAGATTAGGATGTTGATAGAAATCAAAGGACAGATGGATCCTTTTTTAGCTTGGTAGTTGATGAAGATGTCAAGCAAAGATGAATCAAACTTGCAGATGGTTCATATTCTCTTCATATTGGATTTTTTCGGCATCCAGCTTTAGCAGTTTTTCAAGCCATGTTTTTCATTGAGGATCATCAGTTTCAGCATGAGGACTTGGAGATGTTTCTTGGTTCTTATTTTGGGCTTACGATTGAGGGGGGGGACATTAGCCTCACTCTCATCTCATGAAAACAATTATAAGTCTAAAACAGTAAAATTAATTAAATCATGAAAGTTGGATTTAATTCCCACTTTTCTAGATTGGGTTTGTTCCACATAGATATGAGACTGTTTAAGTCTAGTTGGTTGAGAGATGCTCTCCAACTATTTAGGCTCCTAGATTAGTGTATGGTTGAGATATTTTCTCAACCAAAGTGTCCAAGATAGACACACTATCTTGAGACAAATTTTCTCATGTATTTATATTTGTGTCATAAACATTATTTGAATGATGACAGAGGAATATTGTGAGTCTCTCAGGCCTTTTCCGCCATGTCTGGTTTGTTAATGTCTCTAGTATTTTTATGTGTATTTGTTTAATTACCCTTCAGCCTTATGTCTACCTCCCCTTTCCGATGCCATTTCCATTGGATCTGTTTTTCGATATCCTTTTCTGATGGCTAGCTCCCAAAGAACTTGCAAATGAAGGCAGGGTCCTTTATTTGATTTTTGTGTTCCTCTAGGCTTTTCGACAGGATTAAAAATTTTAGGTTTTGATCTGCTTTGGAGATTCATTTTCCCCTCAACATGGACTTCCATTGAGCCATGAGAATCTAAGATTCTTTAGATAAGATTTGAATGTCGAAGGTTTCAAGACCACCCCACCTTTCTACTTATTACCAACAACAACATCCTGGGAGGAGGGGTTCTCACCCCTCCCCCTCAAGAGTTCATCTTTCCCACACAGAAATATTACAAACCAAACTCCCAAAAAAACCTACTCAGAAAATAAAACCATACATGGTAGAATCGAAGAATCAAATGCACAATAAAACCCTATGTGAGACAACAATGTTGTAAATCAATTCGTGATATATAGTTATTCTCCAGAATCATAACTGTACATATTCGAAACAAAGTAATTTTTCCATTCACTTAAACATCCAACCCAATTACTTAGTTGGAGTTTATCCTTAATCACATATCACATCGATATTTAGATCAGTGGATGTATGATTAGGAACTTAGTCCAATGGATGGAATAGTCAAATGACTAAAATTAAGCATCACACGTGGTTGAGTATAACTATCATCTTGGACTAAGCACGTAGTCCAATGGACTAAAATTAAAATGGTTGAGTATAACTATCATATTTTTACTTCTTTATATTCATAAATATTCATAATTTTAATTATAACTAATATTTTTTTATTTCCATATGAACATAATTTTTATATTCATATTTAATTATCATAATTTTAAAATTTATTTAAATTTTGTAAAAATAATATAAAGTTTTAATTTTGAATAATTTAAAATATTTAGAAGATTTATCAAATGCCATCTTATATTACACCCAAAAATATGTATATTTTATATAATCCAATTACAAAGATTAAGTTCAATTCTCAAAAAAATAACATACAATTATATAATCTTCTTATTTGCATATTAACAATTAAAGCATTAAATTAAAACAAATAAACAGGAGCTCGGATCTATGACGAACCGTGACTCACAGCTAGAAGGTCAACGGATCAAAAGAGATTATAGTAAGTACTTTTGCAGATAGATGGCCATAGTAACAACGGCTCCAAACGAAGGAGTTTCGCAAAAAGTTGAGAAAAAAAAATAGTGATTTTTAATACTTAATTTTGATTTTCAAGATGAATCATATTAGAGGGTTCCAATGCAAAATAACAATAAATAATGATGATGAAACTAATTCGATAACTAGTTTTAAAGAAACATTTAATTTTTTTTCATATACATATATTGCAACAGATTCAGTTTTTACAAATTTTAATTTTACAACTAAACACTCAAGTTTAATGTTATAAAATCAAATAAAAAAACACTTAATACATGTTAAACCATAAAAATATTAAAAATAATGTTAATATATATATGCCCTCATTACAACACAATCAGTTTTTAGAAATTTTCATTTTACACTAAACACTCATGTGTAATGCTATAAAATCCAATAAAAAAACACTTAATACATGTTAATCCATAAAATCATAAAAAAAAAAAAATCATATATCCATGTGTAACCAAATGAGATGCTGTTTGTGGGCCAGATGATGCTTCGTAAATATTGATACATGGACTTCCCAATTTTGAAATTGCAGAATAACATTTAACTGGAGGTCACGAAATACTGAAGGATCGCATATGACAATGCTACCATAAAGCTACATTGAACAAGATTTTAAGTGGAAGTTACTAATGGATTTTCAGGTGCAGTCGACGCGGAATTGAACAGAGAGAGAGGATTGGCCACGTCGTCTCCATTTCCTTGTAACATTTGAACAACCCTGCTCATACTTGGACGTGTTGGAAATTTTTGAAAATTTCGAACAATGAGAGGAAATAAAACTTCCTCAAATTAACAAAGAGATTTAATAATATAGAGATGTGGATAGAGAGATGGAGTAAAACTCCATTTCATTAAGCATAAAAATGACTATTACAAAATACAATCTTTCATCAGAACTGCAGTTCTGGATTACACAAAATACTCCTCATTGTGTTTTTCATTTGTTGCTTTTACACAGTTTTCTGTTGCGGCAACACCCAGTCTTCTGTTGCGGCAACATACAATCTCCTTTTTCGGCAACACCCAGTTCTAGTTGCAACAACACACAGTATCAGTTGCGGAAACACACAGAGTTTGCTCTGCTGCTACAAAACATAGCGCTTCAAGCTTCCTCTGTTTTCTGCTCTCTCTGTCTTTGCTTTGCATACATGCAACTTCAACTCTCTAACATTAAAACTACTATTGTCTATTACATATATATGTTCTAAACATATTATGACCTAAAACATTAAAAAATAAAAATATCTTTTGTCTTATCATGCCTTTTAAATGCAGTAAGGCGGTGGGAGGTAACGTGGTGTAGACCACGATTTACAAAATCAAAAGAGATGTGCCATTTGTAAACAAAGTCGGTTGTTGCAGGGATTTTAACCCAGAAAATTTAATGCACTGTGGAGTGCAAAAATGAATCACAACTTTGCGGCCTCTATCCTTCAGAACTTACATCAAAAATTATATTTATGTCCATTTGTTTCAGATTGCAATTGGAATTAATTTCCAACACTCCCCCTTAATTACAACTGCTATTCTCTTGCATACCCAAACATTCTCTGAGATAATTAAAACTTTTATGCCCCAATGGTTTTGTCATTATATCAGCAAATTGCTCCTCTATTCTGCAATGTTGCAAAACAATTTCACTATTGCTCACTAGCTCTCTAATGTAGTGATACTTGGCATCAATGTGTTTTGTTCTCTTGTGAAACACTGAATTATTTGACAATGCTATTGCTGAGCTATTACCATAATAAATTATTGTTCCTTTTACCTGTTCATGACACAAACTCCTCAACATTCTTCTCATCCAAACTACTTGACATGCTGTTGCTGTAGCTGCCACATACTCTTCCTCTACTATTGATAAAGCAACTATTGGTTCCTTCTTAGAAGCCCATGAAATTGCTCTCGATCCCAAACTAAACACATATCCAGATGTGCTCTTCCTGTCATCTACACTTCCAACCCAATCACTGTCAATGTAACCAATCAATTCAAAAATTTTAGATGAGAAGTAGAAAATACCATACCCCTTCGTTCCATTCACATACCTTAGAATCCTTTTGGCGGCCTGCCAATGAGTCTCTTTTGGTGTTTCCATGAATCTGGAAATTAAACTTACCGCATGCATAATATCAGACCTAGTTGCAGTCAAATACATGAGCCTGCCAACTATGCTCTTGTACAAACTTGGTTCAAAATCCTTGCTATTGTCTTCTTTGCTCAATTTCAACCCCATGACAGTTGGAGTTACAATTGCCTTGCTATTCTGCATGTTGAATCTTTTCAAGACTTCTTCAACATATTTTGCTTGGGAAATAAAAATTCCATTTTCACTTTGCTCTACAATATTCCAAGAAAATATCTCAGAAAACCCAAATTAGTCATTTCAAATTCACTCTTCATGACTGCTTTAAAATCAGCAATGAGAGAAACTTCATTGTCAGTAAAGTTTAAATCATCTACATATAAAACAACAATAAGAATATTACCATCATTTTCTTTTATGTAGAGTGTGGGTTCTCCATCACATTTCTCAAATCCATTTTCTGTCAGGTAAGCATCTATCCTATTGTACCATGCCCTTGGTGCTTGTTTCAGCCCATACAGATCTTTCTTCAACTTGCATACTTTGTGCTCTTGGCCTTCAATCTCATAACCTAGAGGTTGTTCAACATATACCTCTTCTTTCAACACTCCATTCAAGAATGCAGATTTCACATCCATTTGGTAAACCTTCCATTTGTGTTGTGCTGCTATGGATAACACTATTCTCAATGTTTCTATCCTTGCAACTGGTGCGAAAGTTTCCTCATAATCTCTTCCTTGTTGCTGCTTGTAGCCTTTGACAACAAGTCTTGCTTTGTGCCTTTCAATTTTTCCTTCAGCATTGCTTTTGGTCTTATAAACCCATTTTACTCCAATGACTTCTTTTCCTTTCGAGAGGTCGACTAACTCCCACGTATTACTCTTTTCTATTGCACCAATCTCTTCGTTCATTGCTTCAATCCATTTTTCTTCCTTTATAGCGTCTTCAAAATGAATTGGGTCATCAACATGACAATACAAAGAAAATAAAGAGTTCAGACCAGCATTATCATTTACCTCTTCTTGTTCATAAATGTCACTCAGATTTCTGAATCTCGGTCTTCTTGGTGTACTTGGAGTTCCACTTGAACTCGAGGGAGTTTCAGTTCCCTGTGGTGTGCTTGAAGAATCACTTCCTTGATTTCTAAAGGTTTTTCTATTTCTAGCTTGTGGTGTGGTTTGTTGTGCTTGTGGCAGTGGAGGAGGAGCCACCAAGGAGGGATTATTTGCTGTTGTCCCTTCCTCTTCTTCTTCGTGAGACACACATGTCTTCACATTCACTATTTTCTCTAAGCTTCCATCCCAAGCTTCTTCTTCAATAAATTGCACATTTCTGCTTATAACAAAGTTCTTGGTGGATGGGTTATACAATCTGTATGCCTTGGATTCATCACCATATCCAACAAAGATGCATTTCTCCCCCTTGTTGTCAAGCTTCTTTCTTAGCTGATCTGGAATGTGTGCATAAGCCACACAACCGAAAACTTTCATGTGAGTGACAAATTGCTTTGTTCCACTCCATGCTTCTTCTGGAATCCTATTCATTACAACTTTGGTTGGGGATCTATTCAAGATATATGCTGCACAATTGCAGCTTCAACCCAATAATCATTTGGCAAGTGTTTTTCCTTCAACATACTTCTGACCATGTCCATGATGGTCCTATTCTTCCTTTCAGCAACTCGATTTTGCTACAGAGTATACCTTGTGGTAAACTGCTTATGTATGACATTCTCCCTATAGAAATGTAGGAAATATTTGGAGATGTATTCTCCACCTCTGTCAGTTCTTAGCACTTTGATGTAGTGCCCACTCTACTTCTCAACAAGAGCTTTGAAGTGGCAGAACTGTTCAAACACTTCACTCTTCTATTTCAAGAAATACACCCATGTCTTTCTAGTGTAGTCATCTATGAATGTTAAAACATATTTTTTGCCAGCTAAAGATGGCGTTTGCATTGGTCCACATAAATCTAAGTGGACAATCTCTAAGGGTCTCTTTGCCCTTATACTCTTCCCTGCTAGAAATTTTTCTCTGTGTTGTCTTCCAAAGATGCAGCCTTCACATAGGTTGTCTGGTTTCTCAATCAATGGTAATCCTTTACCATTCCCTTCATGTGCAACAAGTTCAGGCCTCCGAAATTGAGATGTCCAAATCTCAAGTGCCATAACTAGTTTTCATCTTTCACTTCCTCTTGAAAGACCTCTTGTGTTACAACTGCTACATTTCTTCTTCCCTTCAAGTTTGTTCTGAGCTGGAGAGGAAACATCCTATTGCTTGTCATCTGCACCTCTGCAATGACTTTCTTGCTTGGAGGTATGTCCATGATTGTGCACACATCATCTTTAAAGAATACATTGTAGCCCTTGTTTATGAGCTATCCAATGCTCAAAAGATTACATTTCAAGCCAGGTACATAATATACATCTAGCACAAACTTCTGTTCTCCTTTTTTTGTCAGGATACTTACTCCTCCTTTTCCCATGACAGAGACCTTACTGTCTGTCCCTGTTGTTACTTTAGATTTAACATTTTCATTTAGATTGGCAAACATTTCTATGTTTCTAGTCATGTGGTTACTACAACCTGAGTCTAAGAACCATACATCATCTTGTCTATCTTGTGCTACATTATATGTTAACAACACATTCTTATGGTTCTTTTCTTCTTTTGTAAAATTAGCATTTTGCCTATTATTCATGTCATTTTTCTTTTTCCTACATTCATTGGCATAGTGCCCATATTTCTTGCAATAATTACATTGGACTTGGGATTTATCATTCCTTTGTCCATGTGCTTGATTTTGGCTTGAGCCTTCATTCTGGTTCTGATTGCTGCCCCTTCCACTCGTGCTTGCAGGGTTGTTTCTTCCTCTATTTTGGCTTCTGCCTCTTCCTCGATTGTTTGATATTCCTTGACCTTTGTTTCAACCAAAAGAAATTTGAGTCTTGAAGACTTGTTCCAATGAGGAATCTGTTCCTCTGTTCAGTCTGTGTTCATGAGACATCGGGATGCACTAAGCTCATTCTCTGTATATAATGAGAGATCCTTTGTCTCTTCTGTTGCCACTACTATGGCATCAAATATTGAGGGTAGACTTCTCAAGATTTTCCCCACTATTCTTCTCTCTTAAAGTGTCTCTCCATGAGACCTTATCTAGGTAACCAACCCAATAACATGAGTGAAGAATGAGTCCATAGTGTCAGACTCTTTCATACAGAGAGTTTCAAAATCTCTCCTCAGCATTTGCAGCTTTGTTGTCTTCACCTTCTCCATACCTTGATAGGCAGTTTTGAGAATATCCCATGCATTCTTAGACTTTGTTTTTGTTGCAATCCATGGGAAAATACTCATGTGCACTGATTGAAAGAGATAAAAGAGGGCTTTCGAGTCCTTCTTCCTATTATCTTTTAACAAGTCTCTTTCTGTTGTTGTCAAAGCAGCCAACGTTGTTGCATTTGCTGGTTCTGGGTAGCCATTCTCAACTAGCTCCCATATGTCCTGTGAATAAAACAAGGCTCTCATCATGATTTCCCGGTAATCATGGTTCTTCCTGTTAAACTGTGGAAGTTGGGGATTCGTCACGCTGGTGCCTGCTGCTGCCATTGTAATTGTGCAAACCTGACAGTTTTCTTGACTGTGTTAAAAAACAAAACAATCAAACTCTTTTGACTGTGTAAACAAACTGAAGTTTTCTCTGCTTGGAGAAATCCACTTCAACAAAATTCTTATAGCTTCTGCAGTGAAGAGCGATCTCTGCTTCGTTCACTGAGCGCCTAGACTAGATCTGATACCATGTTCGAAATTTCTAATAATTTCGAACAAATAGAGGAAATAAAACTTCCTCAACTCAACACAGAGATTTAATAATATAGAGATCTGGACAGAGAGATGGAGTAAAACTCTATTTCATTAAGCATAAAATTGACTATTAAAAAATATAATCTTTCATTAGAACTACAATTTTGGATTACACAAAATAATCCTCACTGTGTTTTTCATTTGCTGCTTTTACACAGTTTTCTGTTGTGGCAACACCCAGTCTTCTATTGTTGAAACACACAGTGTCCTTTGCGGCAACACCCAGTTCCAGTTGCAGCAACACACAGAATTAGTTCCGACAACACACAGGGTCAGTTGCGGCAACACATAGAGTTTGCTCTGCTGCTACAAAACACAGTGCTTCAACCTTCCTCTGTTTTCTTCTCTCTCTGTCTTCGCTTTGCATACATGCAACTTTAACTCTCTAACATTAAAAATAGTGTTGTCTATTACATATATATTTTTTAAACATATTGTGAACTAAAAGATTAAAAAATAAAAATATATTTTGTCTTATCATGCGTTTTAAATGCAGTAAGGTGGTGGGAGGTAACATGGTGCAGACCACGATTTACAAAATCAAAAGGGATGTGCCCTTTGTAAACAAAGTCGGATGTTGCAGGGATTTTAACCCAGAAAAATTAATGCACTGTGGAGTGCAGAGACGAATCACAAATTTGTAGCTTCTGTCCTTCAGAACTCACATCAAAAATCATATTTATGTCCACCTATTTCGGATTGCAGTTGGAATTAATTTCCAACAAGATGATCTCTGTAGTTTTGTCGGATGCACCAAAATCCAACTAGAAATGCTACCATATTGAAGTCTAATATGCAATCTACATTGAATTTTTTTTAAGTTGAAGATAACAATGGATTTTCAGGTGCAATGGAGGAGGAATTGAATGGCAAAGGAGGATTGGCCACGTCGTCTCCATTTCCTTGAAACATTTGAACAACCCTGCTCATACTTGGACAGTCTATGGAATTGTATTGAATGCACCAGAGCCCAACTTTAGTGAGTTTCCTTGCTTTTTCCTTATCTAGTGCTACCATTGCTCCTTCTCCTCTCAGTCTCATTCCCAAGTCCCTAGTCTCAAGCAACTTGAAAGCCCACTCAGGAAAGTAGAATTGGCTAGAACGGGTAACCTTCCAATGGAAATTATTTCTACCCCCAACTATTATCAGCAAAAGCAACCTGAAACTATAGACATCTGATTTATCAGTAACAAGACCTAATTCTCTGTCACATACCTCTGGCGCAACATATCCTGGCGTCCCTCTCCAGACCGTCATTGAGATATGGTCATCTCCCTTTCCATAAAGTTTTTCCAAACCAAAGTCAAAAACTTTTGGTGTAAATTCGACATCCAGCAATATATTGTGAGGTTTGATGTCGAAGTGTATGATGCACTTCTCGCAATCTTGGTGTAAATAAGCAAGTCCAGGATCCATGCTCAAATCTATATCATGCAATTGGTCCCACATTAAGACTTGCGGCCTCTTCTCTTTTGCGGAAAATATTATTTTTTCGAGAGATCCATTGACCATGTACTCATATACTAGTGTGCTGGTATGACTTTCAAAGCAATATCCCAAGATACGAACCAAATTGACGTGATGGATCTGTCCAATGGTGGAAAATTCATTCATGAATTGAGTCTCATCGTGCCTATGTCGATCAAGAAGCTTTACAGTCACTAGAACACCATTTCGAAGTTTTCCTTTATACACCACACCAAAACCCACTTCTCCCAACTTTTTTGCAAAGTTGTTTGTCATCTTCTTGAGTTGTGACTGCGAATATCTGGTTGACATTTCATAAGAATATTGCTCTATGAATTCACCTTTGAAATAGAGCTATCAGGAGGATGAAGAGGTTGCTTTCTCCTCTTGGCACAAGACCTTAAAAATAAGTACTATTAGCACTATCAACGCAAGTCCCCCAATGGAGCAAGCTGCGTTGGAATGAAGAGGTGGAAATCAATATGTTATTTTATAATAATGTCTTTCGGATTAATCCGAAAGACATTATTCTACATTATGGATCACAAAATTATTAGATCTAACAATATGTTATTTTTCTAACCCCTAACAGAATAATGGAAACAATGAAAAAATTACCTTGAGACTCTGAATGGGACGAAATCATATAGTTTACCTATTGGAGTGATGAACATCGTTGCAACGCCCTTAGTTTGAGTAACTGCAACAATCCACAATTTTTTCTTAGAGAAATTATACTTGACATGTTGGGAAACACATATACATATATACATAATCAGGAGAAGTGGTACAATGGAGGGAGAAACCACATATATGTAGATTGATAGAATTCAAATCATTTGCAATCAAATTTGCGAAAGGTGATCAAGAAACCTACCCTTGCGGGGGCATTCGTCTGGCTGAGATGTGCCATCGCTACAATAGCAATGAAATTGTGTCAGGTTCCCTATGTCGTAACCACGTATCCCATTACTATTCAAACAAGTTTCACAGTGTCAATCAGTGTCCGGATCGACATTCCATGTGACCTTAAAACCCTGCGCTAGTAAAGCCTTAATATCTATGGGATTGACTTTCAGGTAACTGCCATTATTTGGTAGTCTATTTCTGGGTTTAAACTGTAGTACCAAACATGACCACAAAGGCTGAAAGTAAGCGCTTTTAACACAAAATTTTTGCCATGATTTGGATCACAGTCTGTCCAAAACGTTAGATTGGTGTATCCATAAGCCAGATGAAAATTACCAGAGTCATGCCACCATGATTGATTGTAGTTACCTGAAATATTTCATGATTCACCTGCAGAGATCTAGATTTGTTTGTTAACGATTGTCATGGTATGATCGCTACTATTGCTCAAGAAAAGGGGCTCTGATATGCGATATTTATTTTCCCCGATAGAAACCCTAGGAGAGTTTGACACACAGTCAACCTGAAACTCAGGGTGGCCGCAACCGCTGTTAATTTTCCCAAAAGGATACTTGAATATTGTGCCCCCACATGTATCAATGGCATTGCATTCCAAGTAATGAGTGTTGATACATGATGTCGAGGAGCAGATGAGGAGGAGCAGAAGAGCAGATGCAAGATGAGGGAAAAGATAAAGAGAGTGAGTCATTGAATTGGGAAAAAGGAAGTACTGATTCTCATGCTCTGCTCTGCTCTTCTATGTTCTTCTGTTGGAGATTATAAACACAGCAGTAGGGAGCTGGGGTTCTACAAACTGGGAAGTGGTCGTTGATGGAAAATGGCATGCAATTGCCGGGGAATATCTACAAGCCAAATTGGAATTTGCTGGTTCATTATTATCTAAAAGGACAAGGCTGCAATTTCGTGTCATTTGATATGAATTATCGCTGTTGTTTCCACTGTCCTTCAAGTTGGGTTTTTCAGGGTTGGTCAAACTTGAACGTGTGGGACAGGTTCCACGTGTTTCACTCCCAATCCTTTCCATAAAATTTAAATTAATAATGCGATAATAGCTAAATTCCACGTAAATTAATTAATTTACACGTCATAACTCCACCTAAATTAATTAATTTAGATAATAAAATTTTCATATTATTTATATTCTACGCACGCCCCAGCTAACATATTATTTATATTCTACACACCAACCTATATATATTATTTGTATTGTACACACCAACTAACATATATAATTCAATAGTTTTAGATGATTTAATTAAGCTAATTTGTTAGAGTATAATATATTATTAGTTCCTGCTTGTTTGGGCTAGGGACTATAGTAATCATTTTTAGTCGCTGCTATTGGTTAGACACAGATACCAATGAATATTTTTAGTTTTAACGAAGGTTTTGCTTTAGTTTTTCTCTCCCATTCAATGAAAAAAATTGTCATCTTATTTGGCCTCATATCGAGGTAGTGCTTAGCATAAACTCAACAAATCTATCATATGATACTCAACTGTTACAGTCAATGAATTAATACTAGCATTAATCCTTAAACATTTAATGCTAACCCATAATACGCTTCTTTGCTTCCTTTTCCTTGCTTTTGGCTCTCGATCTGTCAAGACAATCTTCTAGCTTCACTTCCTTTGCCTTGCTTTTGGCTCTCGATCTGTCAAGAAAACCTTCTAGTTGTCAAGAGATCCTTCATTAAGTGTTGCTTGCATGTTGTTGCTAGATTATCTGTTGCACTGCAAGCTCATCTCGACATAATTGTATGCACTTATTCTTCCCTGCAACAGCCCCTAGAAGGGCTCTCGGTTTTATTGTGCTAGTTATGTTGCTTGGACTACCGCTCTGCTACTTTTCTCCATACCCAAACCTGATCTACAAGAGCTAGAACAACTAAAATACTTGGGGACCTTCACTGAAAGAGAACAATGCAAGAGCTGAAAGCCCACTGCCAACAAACACATTCAGTACGACTCAAACTTACAGTCAGTATCAAATTTTGTGCATACTTTGCACATACTCCTCAATCAACTCTTCTTCTGTATGTAAACTCCTCTTCTTTTGCATGTATTGCTTTGCTTTTTTTTCAGCATCTTAACCTTAGATTAAAAAAATTCAAATGCAAGATAAATGAAAAATAATTTCAGTAAGAAAAACCCAATATTTTGAACGAAAAATGTTCTAAAGAAGATCTCTTTGTGCTTGTAAAAATTAAAATAAAAAACCACGAATATCTGACATTCAACATCTCGGTTGTAAAGGCAAGTTCATCGGTGTGTAGGAGAAACTTCTTGAAGAAAATATTGATTGTAAATAGCCAACACTGAAGCTGAGATCATTGATTGTAAACAGCCAGCACTGAAGTTGAGATCATGGAATTGCCTCTTGATTCTTTCTATAGCAGGCCCTTCAGACACATGGGTTAGAACTTCCTGCTAATACTCTATCCTCAGTCGATGAAATGCTATGAGCGTTTGGATTTCTGGAAACCATAGGCATCAATTTCTAGAATCATAGCTTCTTTTGTTTTTCCAGAACACATACCTTGATACAGAAGTCTTGATGGAAGTAGGAACTTGTTATCACAAAATTAGACCTGATAGGTTGCCAATCAAATCAATATCATGTAACTGTTTCAAACCAATATTTTGACTGAGGCTTAGCCTCCTCAACCTGAGAGGGCTCTCTCAAGGGTTAATGATTTTTCATAGAAATATAGATGGCTAACTCTATGTGGGGTAATAAGCAGATAAATGATAGATATTGGTTGTAAATCACATTAGCAAGTTCACATTGGGCTTATGGAGTCAAAATAGCTTTAGTAAAACAAAACAATCTACTTAACATGGAAGTCAAGGCATATCAGATTTCTAGTCCTAAGATACACATGTGAAACTGTAAAACACATAGTAAGTTTGTCTATGAAGGAAGTCAGAGCATCAATGATGAATTCTGAGTAACATAATTAAATACCACTGCAATAGGATAGTAAAAATATTCCATTAGAACAAGAAAACACTAGAAATCTTTATGAATCTTGAGTTGTCTAAGTAGAAAACTTTGTGTCAAGCTGAAAACTAGTCACTTACAATAAACATAGTATTTTTGCTAAAAATGTCCAACCCCTCCCTAATTCGACTTCTTGATATTTTATAGATCATTTACAATATATGATAACCTTATCCTAAGCTAGATACTTCGAATTCCTACTTTTTGACACCTTTCCTAACCATATGACATGGTATTTATTACAAATCTAATGAACAGTCCTATTACAAATAGGATTCAAATTCCTTAACTCTACTCATAACAACCTTATATAAACTATATTACATCATTTTCCAAGTGTATTGACATGAGGTCGAATTCATATGATAGGCTTCAACACTTTATGACCTCAATGCTGATCTCCATTAAACTAGGAAATTGTCCCCTGTTTTCTAGGCATATGTTTCTTTGTATTATTGAGACACTCTGACCATCATGAACCCATCACTTCGAGGTTATTTTCTGTTAAGAACTAAAGTAACACATGTCAAAAATCCTCACTAATTCCCAGCTGTCCAAAACCACCATCAAACTGTTCGAATTAGCTGAAGTAGACCTGCGCTACGAAAACAACACAGTTTCGTAGTGCTTTTCGTAGCGCAGCCTTTTAACCCTTTTGCCTTTAAAATTTTGGTTTCTTTCCTCCAGGATTATATTCATTATCAATTAACACAACTTCCCTCGCAATTTCAGGACATAATACACAAATTTTCTCTTAAAAAATGTATGAGAAAATGTGAAAAAATTTGCTACATCAGTTTCGTAGCGCTTTTCACTCTTTTTGCACTGTTTGTGCTACAAAACTGCTCAGTGAGCAAGTTTTGTCCAAAATTTTCTAAAATGAAAATTTCCAAATGTGTGAAAACTCAAAAAGAAACTGATTTCATCATATCAAAAGCCATATGAACTGAAAACACAATTATTCCAGCCTTCATAACTTCTTAACTTCTTGTAGATTTCTCCTCTTTTTATCTGAAAAATAGGTCTTGAGACAAAGCTTATATCTCCTAATCCATGATGTAGTTTTTGAAACTGAAGGAGGTTTTTGTAGGTAATTATGTATTGAATAAAACCTCTCTTGGGTTTTTGAAATACATCTCCTGCTTTCCAGAAACTGCCTTTTAAAAACATGTGTAAAACAGGAAAACTATGTTTTCTGAAAATAGGGCTTAAAATAAATCCTTATATATCCCAATTGATAACACGTGTGAGACAATTGAGAGAGGTTATTGTATCTAGGGTGGGAATAAAGAAAAAAATATTTCATAATTCCAAAATACTTTTTCATTTGGCCAGAAACGGAACTTAAAGTTGACTTCTAAACAATCATGTAGAGGACAATTTTGTAATATCAGTTTCATAGTGCATTTTAATTTATCAACTTCTCCCACCTCATAATGAATTTGAAGAAATGGAGCGAGTTTGTTGTATTTATGTCTATTAGGAAGAAAAACCTCTTTTAGTTTTCCTAAATTCGTTTTCAATTGCTCCAAAACCGCCTTGGAAGTTGACTACTCAAAACCAGAAAACAGAGTTTTTGCTTCATAACTTTTAGCAGTTTCGTAGCGCAAATCAACTTTTTTGAACTAGCGGCACTACGAAAATAAGGTTTCTTGGCTAATTGACCAGTTTTGACATGAGACTTTAGGAAATGACTCACAAATGGAAATTATGGATATTTGATAATGAATTGACCTTAAAAAGACTTTATTTGAACTTAAGGATGGGCTTTGAACTTATAAAAATCTAACCTACCCTTAACCAAACCCTAAATTGACTTCTAAACCTAATTTGAACCATGACCAAAAACAAACATAACACAATGAAGTTTTTTTTTTTAAATTTTGGGTGATAACAGAGGCTCCACTTGGGATAGTGTGCCCCTGTGGTACACTAAGAACTAGTAGTTCCAGTGCTGCTATCCATTTTCTTGGAATAAAAACTTGAAATTTTACCAAGTCTTCTTCAAAATCTTATAGCATTCACCTCGGGCTCAAGCTTGATGATCATTGCAGAAGAACCAAATCTGTACCTACTGAAAAGATGCTCAGTCAACTTTGAGCTTATTTACACACTCCTACCCACCCTATCAGCTGCAATCTCCATTTGTAACTCAATGAACATGAAACTTCCAATGAAGCCAATCATTTATCTGATCTGACACTTGAATTTCTTGACTTTTCTTGAACCAAAAGTAAACATGATACTGAAATAACCAAGGCAACATGAGATGTAATTGATCTTTAAAATGAAAATATAACTGGAAATCTGAACTATAAATCTTTTCCATGTAATCAGCTAGAGGATCAAAGAAGACATGATCTGTTTGATGCTTCTCATGACATTATTTAGCTTTGGACAACTCATCCATGATTTGATCAACCACATAAGACTTAAGTTGTGTGCTTTCAAACTGCTTTTCAAACTGATTTACAAAAACAGTGTATTCTTCCTCAATCTCTAAGAAGAAAGGTAGCAACACCCCCTCTTTGTTTTCTAGCATTAACAGCATTTGAAAAGGCTGATCTTGATCATGAATATTATGAGATTTAATTTTATCTTTAGAAACTTGAATTTCCTTTTCAATGTTCTCTACAACTTCACCCATAAACTGAATCTTATCTTCTGACTTGCACTCAAAGGATTTCAGATTAGAAGACAAGGATAAAGAGAAATTTTCACCCATTTTTTCATTAGTGTGATCATTATTTGATGTAGGCTGACGCAAGAAATGACATGAAGAATCAACCTTTTCCTGTACCTAAGGTTTGTAGCAATCATCTTCCAATATTTCCTCTTGTTGTTTGAAATGATTCTCATACTCCCGATGATCAAAATACTGACAAGTCTGCTGCAACTTTTCATCAAACTTAGAGGATGTAACATGATTATCATAAATAAACTCCTGTTGGGTTTCATTTTCATCCAAGAGAGAGGATATCCTTTCTTCTTGGTGATGAAAGGTATCGTCATGAAGGGCCTCTAAAATTTCCTCATCTATGAACTCATCATCTTCATAAAAATTCTCAAAATATTCAATAAAACTCACAGAGTGTTTACAACAGTCTTTGACCAGCAATAACGAGGGATGACACTCTTTATACATCTCATAAAATGCAACATGGAAATCAGCAAGTGAATATAATGAACCATTTGGCAAGCTTTCATACGAAGACCATGCTTTTCCTTCTAAAGTGGCCATAAACATCTTCATGAGATAATCCTTAGGGAACTGAACCTTAAGACTATGTACATGCATATGGAATCTAACCAAATGAAGAGTAGCATTTTCTTTCTTTTCATATTTGAATATAGGAAGATCAGTTAACCATTCAACCTTTGGCATAGTATTTGGAAAACCAGGGATATGAGACCGATTCATAGGGCCATACCTGGCATCTATTATTAAAATGGAAATCATTTTGAAACTTCATCAAGCTATTGATCTTGAAGCAATGGAGTCACCTTCCAATTTATTATTTGATGTGTGGAGTCGCTAAGGTAGATGCAGCCTCGAAAAGCTTCCTGAGCTCCTGCTACCTTCAAAAGTTCAGCTTCAAAATCTCGGGAAAGTATAATCTTCAGAATCCCGGCAGACACACCAAAATTTTATCACAAAATTAGACCTGATAGGCTGCCAATCAAATCAATCTCATGTAACTGTTTCAACCAATCTTTTTATTGAGGCTTAGCCTCCTCAACTTGAGAGGTCTCTCTCAAGGGTTAATGATTTTTCATAGAAATATAGATGGCTAACTCTATGTGGGGTAATAAGCAGATAAATGATAGGTATTGGTTGTAAATCACATTAGCAAGTGCACATTGGTATTATGGAGTCAAAATAGCTTCAGTAAAACAAAACAATCTACTTATCATGGAAGTCAAGGCATATCAAATTTCTAGTCCTGAGATACACGTGTGAAACTGTAAAACACACAGTCAGTTTGTCTATGAAGGAATTCAGAGAATCAATGATGAATTCTGAGTAACATAAGCAAACACCACTGTAATAAGATAGTAAAAATATGCCATTATAAAAAGAACACACTATAACTCTTTATGAATCTTGAGTTGGCTAAGTAGAAAACTCTGTATTAAGCTGAAAACCAGTCACTTACAATAAACACAATCTTTTTGCTAAAAATTTCCAACCCCTCCCTAATTCGACTTCTTGATATTTTATAGATCATTTACAATATAGGATAACCTTATCCTAAGCTAGATACATCAAATTCCTACATTTTGACACCTTTCCTAACCATATGACATGGTATTTATTACAAAATGACGGCTGCAAATCTAATGAACAATCCTATTACAAATAGGATTCAAACTCATTAAATATACTCATAAAAACCTTATATAAACTATATTACATAATTTTCCAAGTGTATTGACATGAGGTCGAATACATATGATAGGATTCAACACTTTATGACCTCAATCCTGATCTCCATTAAACTAGGAAACTGTCCCCTGTTTTCTAGGCATATATTTCTTTTTATTCTTGAGACACTCTGACCATCATGAACCCCTCACTTAGAGGTTATTTGTTTTTAAGAACTAAAGTAACACATGTAAAAAAGCCTCACTAAGTCCCATCTCTCCAAAACCACCATCAAACTATTTGAATTAGCTGAAGTAGACTTGCGCTACGAAAGCAACACAGTTTCGTAGTACTTTTCGTATCGCAGCCTTTTAACCCTTTTGCCTTTAAAATTTTGGTTTCTTTCCTCTAGGATTATATTCATTATGACTTAACACAACTTCACTAGCAATTTCAGGTCATAAGACACACATTTTCGCTTTAAAAAGTTATGAGAAGAGGTGAAAAAATGTGCTACAGAAGTTTCGTAGTGCTTTTCACTCTTTTTGCACTGTTCGCGCTACGAAATTGCTGAGTGAGAAGTTTTGTCAAAAATTTTCTAAGAAAAAATTCGAAAATGTGCCAAAACTCAAAATGAAACTGATTTCATCATATCAAAAGCCATATGAACTGAAAAGACAGTCATTCCAGCCTTCATAACTTCTTAACTTCTTGCAGATTTCTCTTGTTTTTATCTGAAAAATAGGTCTTGAGACAGAGCTTATATCTCCTAGTCCATGATGTAGTTTGCAAAATAGAAGGAGGTTTTTGTAGGCCACTATGTCTTGAATAAAAACCTCTCTTTTCGTTTTTAAATACATCTCCTATTGTCTAGAAATCTCCTTTGCAAAACATGTGTAAAACAGGAAAACTCTGTTTTCTGAAAATAGGGCTTCAAAGAAATCCTTGTATCTCCCAAATGATAACACTTGTGAGAAAAGTGAGAGAGGTTATTGTAGCTGGGGCTATGTGAAAGACAAACCTCTTTCATAATTCCAAAATACGTTTTCATTTTTCCAGAAACGTAACTTACATTTTACTGCTAAAAATTCATGTACAAGACTGTTTTGTAACATCAGTTTCGTAGCGCATTGTAATTTATCTATTTCTCCCACCTCATAATGAATTTGAAGAGAAGAAGAGAGGTTTTAGTATTTACAGATGTTAGGAAGAAAAACCCCTTTCAGGTTTCCTAAATTCGTTTTCAGCTGCTCAGAAACCGCCTTTGAAGTTGACTACTAAAAACCAGAAAACAGAGTTTTTGCTTCATAACTTTCAGTAGTTTCATAGCGCAAATCAACTTTTTTGAACTAGTGGCACTATGAAAGTAAGGTTTCTTGGTTAATTGACCAGTTTTAACATGAGACTTTAGGAAATGACTCACAAATGGAAATTATGGATATTTGACAATGAATTGACCTTAAAAAGACTTTATTTGAACTTAAGGATGGGCTTTGAACCTATAAAAATCTAACCTACCCTTAACCAAACCCTAAATTGACTTCTAAACATAATTTTAACTATGACCAAAAACAAACTTAACACAATTATGTTTTTTTTTTAATTTTTGGGTGATAACATAACCTATGCTAAAAAAAAGCCGAACAACTGCCCATTTGGACTTTACCACCTGGCGAACTGAATAAAACCTACCAACCCCAAGCAAGCGAATTTCCCACCTTCCTCACTCTTGAGCGTTGGTTACTGGTTTCTTATGGTCTACTGTTTTCTATTCATGCAATAATTTATCCTAATATTCTGGGGTCCTAGCCTTCCAAAACACAAATATCCATGTAATTTTGTTTCTCTTATCTCCGCCCCCTCCGCCCCTATCTGGAATGCCATGTCGTCCAGACCTTCCTCTGATTTTGGCTGGCCTAATAAGCGGATTTGACCAGTATTCACAAATGCTGCAATTTAAATGACGAACAGCCTGTTAAAGATGTCTTCGGACTCTGTTTTTCAATAAAATCTGATGTTTTCCTTCTGATGCAATCTGAGAAAAAATTTACACTCTCTGAGGCGAGACTCTGTGTTGGGTGTGTCGGATCAGAAGTTGACATGAAAAAGGAAGGGATATAACCTGGTGGTGTTTCCCAAGAAGTAAATAGAACTAGAAATACAATTTCATACATCAAATTGCACAAACAAAAAACCCAATGTTTTGCTTTACTAAAGACATGTTACCTGTTTCAATTTCAGACCTTGCTGCGAAGTGGCAGCCTATTTTAGACTCTGCTGTGAAGTGGCTAGGTGGCTTGCATGAAAGTAAGTCACAAGTTTGTTGCATTGTTTTTATCAATTTATAGTTCTTTTAATTATATATTATATAAATATTAACACATGGAATGCATGCAAGGTCATATGTCTTTTTGCTATTTTTTTTCTTTTTTTTGTGATTTTCTTTGACAGTTTTTAGTTAATTTGGCAATTTTTAATAAAAATCCACGTTCAAAGTTAATAATTCTGAAGGATCTGGTTGAGATTCGAGGTATGGTTGGACTTCATTTTTAGAATCTTTTTTATCCTTACGCTTTGTCTGATTCGGTTGTGGCTGCAAGGAACTCTTACTAGAAAGTGGTGATCGTGCTGAGATATTTATCTATCAGAGGGTGTGAAGCTTCCCTGGCAGGAAGAGGCAGAGATAATTTCAAGCTATCAAGTATTGATTCTGGCTAGCTTGGCTACCCTTCTTTGGCTTGCCAGCTGTCTGGTTGGAAAGAAGGAAGACTCAACGTCAAAGGGAACTACACCCACTTTTCCTTCGACTGTGAAGAGCGAACCAACCGGATATGAGGAGCAATGCATTGGCTTCCCAAAACCACGTTGCCCTTACTAAAGCACCGTTACTCACACTAAAAGGTTGCAGAACAACTAAACTTTGAGAAAAAAAACTGAGCTTATCATAGGCTGCAGAATTTCACATCATACTTCTGGCTCAAGGCTTGGACTAGCTACCTTGCAGCCACCCTTGTTGTTATTTATATTGTTAAGAGGAAATATTTTACAACTTATTAGACCCAGTCAAGGGGAGATTTTAGTAATCTATTTGATAGTGGACTATTATTAATATAGTATTAAATATTTTTATTTATAATGTTTAATGTTTAGGTTTGAATTTTTTTATTTGTTTTTCAATATTATTAAAAAAATAATAATTAGAACATAACTTGAGGGTCTTATTGCACCATATCTACAAAATAATGACATGTAGATAAGTGCATCACATATTTTATACCATAATTTATGGATATAATTGCAAAATTCATGCATTGTCTTTACATATTTGTGTAGTGAATCATTATGCATAAGTTTTGAAAGAGGTAAATAAGATTTCATGATTCATGAGTAATTAATTAATTTTTGTTTTATTATTATAAAATTTTGATATTATTTAAATTCTACACACCCACCAACATATATAATTCAATAGTTTTAAATGGTTTAATAAATCCAATTTGTTAAAGTATCATATATATTATTGTTATCTATATATTTGTTAAGAAATAGTTTACAACTTATTAGTTCTTGAACTCTCTCTTGAGCACTAATACTTTAACATTGACCACTGTAAGTTATAATGTTTGATTTTGAAAAAAAATAATTATTTTTCAATATTATTAAAAAAAAAATTCAAACATTTGATTAGATCATAATATTGAAGGTATTATTGTAACCTATAACTACCTCATAATATTTTTCCATAATTTTTGGATGTAGTTGTAATATTTATGTCATGATTTTTAAATATTTGGCAATGATTTTCCATTGCTAACCATAGGAAATCCACCTAAAATTATAATCCTTGAGAATAAATAACTTTTTTTTAGTGGAATTCAACAATACAATCACGTTAAAATGTGATTTTTTGTTGTCTAAAATACATTTTTGAATGTGTTCATAGGCTCTTGGATAGAGGATGGTTGGGTGCTATGTTAAGGCAGTCCTTGATGTGAAGTTACCGGTTCAATTACCCACCCCGGTCTGGGTGATATATTACACGTCTTCCTTGATGTGAAGTGACCAGTTCAATTACCCACCATGATCTAGGTGATATATTGGACATGATGAAGACATCGTATATTGGACATGATGAAGATGTCATCCTGCCAAGCTTACCAAAAAAATACTTAAACTCAAATTTTTAGAAATCTCTAACGAATTTTGGTTAAATTAATAAGAAAAAATTGTCATGAAAATGGTCATTTCGTATATAAGTTAGTGTAGCAATTTGATGTAGAGTCAAAACTTCTCATGTAATTTACTAAAATGTAAGACGCAAATCTACTCTACTCATCTTGAGAAGAAATTTCATTATCGAGAACCCATATCAAAAAAATGCATCATGATTCAACATACATACACAAAGATTTAGTTGGGAAAGCAACTTTTCAAAACCCCTTCCTATTTGTATTGAATTGATCAAAGATTTGGATGAATACAATATGCTAGCTCAATATGCTTGCTCAAGCTTGAGCACAACCTACCTGTATCTTCTATCCTTTTCCTGACTAACTGACTCTAGTCAATACCTAACCAATTTCTCAGCCTGCAAAGCTCCTATTTCCTTGTGTTGTTCATCAAGCAATTCCTTTAGGACAATCTCTCACTGCACACACCACTTGTACAACTTGGAATAGTTTACAACTGATAGTACACTACCCTTGAATTCCAATCTCAACTCAGTAACTCGAATTCCATGCATGCATGATTTAATTTAGGTTGATTGATCAATTAACTATTTAAACCTTGAAGTTACACCCCAATGCTAGAGCTTGCACTAGTTCCGCCAATAGTTGGAACTAGCTTAACTGACCATAACTCAATTCAAATGAATTAAATTGTGAAATTAACTCAACCTAGGCTCCTAAAATTGTACACAACTCAAGTTCATGCCCCCAACTCAGATTAACTGAGCTAACTGAGTGATAAAAGCTATATGACCTCAATTAAATCATTCAAGTTGTCTGTTGATGTGGAATTTCAAATTTCTCCTAATTTAATCAAGGAAATTTTAAATTAGGAAGCTATTGCCACATTTTCAACATTCCTTCTTAGTAATAAAGGGATTATCAACCACCCCTATCTTGCACCTATGGAATGTACAACATGAATAACCTCTCAATGTTGTTGTTGCTACTCAGAAGCATGAAAAAAACTGAATCACTAGAACTATCTACTCAAAAAACTATGATGTTGTTGACGCAGCTGATATTATTTATCTTCTACACACCAACTAACATATATAATTCAATAGTTTTAGATGATTTAATTAAGCCAATTTGTTAGAGTGTAATATATTATAAAGTTATTTATATTGTTAAGAGGAAATTTTTTACAACTTATTAGACCTTGACAAGGTGATACTTTAGTGATCTATTTACTAGTTGGTTACTCTTAATTTGGTATTTAAAACTGGCATTTACAATGTTTGACCACTATTAATTTAGCATTGAACCATTTATAATGTATAAGTTTGATTTTTTTTTCAATATTATTTAAAAAAAAATTAAACATTTGATTGGATCATAACTTGAAGGTCTTATTGCACCATATCCACAAAACAATTTCACGTAGATAAGTGCATCACATATTTTATACCATAAATTATGGATATGATTGCAAAATTCATGCATTGTCTTCAGATATTATGTAGTGAAGTTTATCATTAAGTTTTGAAGGAAGTAAATAACCTATTTACCATATCTTACTTCCCACCAAAATTTAAGCAAAATCTTTGCACAAAAATGGATTAACATAATATGTAAATAAATATATTTACTAAAAATAAGAAGTAAATAAATATATTTACTAGGAATTACTTCTCACCACTATTTATATTTGTCCCAACAGTTATGTAGGAGTACTTACTAGTGGTTACTACCCACCAAAATTTATGCAAGTCCATGTTTCTAAGTAAGAAATTAATTTATCTACTTTACATCTCAATTTATTTGTTCTTCCCAAGGCAAAACTATAATATTCTCTTATCCTATTAAACATTATTAATTTAGCTAACATTTACCTATATAAGTTATAATTTTTTATACATTTTTTCTCATAACATAGTTTTTAACTTGAGTGACAAAGACTATTTTTCCCAACCACACTTTTATATATGTGGTTCAATAATATATTGATATTTGATTTTTATAACACACCATCAATTAATTAAAATAACTTTATTTTTATATTATCTAAATTAACTTTATAAAATTGTTTATTAGTTCATAAGTTTATGTTTTTATTGATTATCTTAAATAATTTGATGTTATTTAATATTTTATATAAGATAAATAATATTTGATTTATGTTTGATTATTGATTAGTTAGTTAGTTTTTTTTTTTTTTTGGTGAAAGGTGTGTTTATTTTGAAATGAAATTTCTTGAATTTTAATTTAGTTATCAATAATTATGAGATGGATAGTAGATATTTAATCTCTATGGAATATTTCAGAATATTCTTAATAATAGTCACACATTAACGATTGAGATTTATCTTAAAAGTAGCTTCATTTTTTTTCCTTTTAATTAAATTTATTAATTAACAAAATGAGATATACACATGAATAATGGTTTTTTGGGCATATGGTATTAGGAGGACATGGTATCCAAATGAAACCTATTTACAAATTAAGAATCTCCATGATAATGTGATGGCCAATCGATCGTTAAAAACCTTGCTACATGTTTTTTGAAATATACACACATGTAACTAAAATATTAATGCTTTTAATAATAATAATAATAAACTCGTCACGTCCATCTAGCACTGATCAGGTGCTCAAAAATAAAAGTTATCAGAATGAATCGAAACCCGAACGACCACGTAGTGTTCGTCGTTCTGAAGCCAGTGCAACTTGTTTCATGCGAAATGGACTTCGTATGGCTTTAGAAATGAGTTTTTTTTTCGTTTTAATAAACAATAAAATATTGGAAGAGAGGAATACATTGAGACCAGTCAGCAGTCCATACTGCTAATGTGGCATGCTGACTAGGCAGGTCAAAGCTTGGTCAATTTTCCTTCATCGAATATGAAACTGCCAAGTGGAAGCTAGGGATTGGTTCGAATTTATGGTGTTGGCATTTTATTAATGGTGAATTTTGGGCCAATGAGGAGGAGGGATGTGGCTGAGCTTGGGGCCACCATGTGTCCCCCTCAGGGTGGAGAAAAAGCATGGTGATGGGCATGAGGGGCCGGCGGCAGTCAAACCTGGGACCTCCGCCAAACTAGCACGCACCATTACCAACTCCTCTACATATGGTTCTTAACCTATATGTGGTGCCACTGCTATTTAAACTTAGTTAAATTCTTTTTTGGGGGGAGAGGGGGCCAACCCCAATGCATACGAGCATAACCCATGACCACCGACGAACATGAGGAGTGCTTAGCCATAAGCGTGGATCATTAACACTAATCTGAGATTATTTTAACCGCTAATATCCATTAATCAGCACTAATCCGGAATTATCACAAATCGTGAATTTAAGCGCTAATCTTGTTTAATTAGTTTAATGCGGTTTAATTAATCTAAACCTGATTAACTTGGCGGTTTGATGAATTCAGCGAAAAGGCTATATTTGGTGCCAACTAGCCATAAATTAGTGGCAGTTAGCTTAATTTAGGGAGGAAATTGTGGAACAAACTGTTGGAGGTCATAATTCAGCCAGTTTTCGACCAAATCAGGAGCAGAAAGAACCTAAGGAGCCATTTTTTGACATTTTAAAATCATTGGTGTAGGTTTCAGGAGTAGAAAATCATTGTAAAAACATAATTTTGCAAATTTGAGCATAATATAGAGGCCCAAGCAATGGAAGCTGGACCAAGGAGATGTAGCCTAGGAGGGGTGAACTCCTTCATCAAATCCCTGTGTTGATGTGTTGTATGGTGATGTATTGTAATTTTATTTTTTGTTGTTCAGTATTTCTTTTATGTTAAATTGTTCATAAAATAAAATGAAAAACACTCATGAGACTCAATAACTTGCAAGAGAACTTGAACCCTTAAGCACATGTAAAACATTGTTTTCAAAATCTGAAAGAGGAATTAGCACAACAATACTAACCAACCTTAATCAAATCATTTTTAGTATTATAGATTTAGGTTTTACTGTGCAATAAGGGATCTAATTTTTTGCAAGTTTGTGTCATGCTTACAAGGTTAAAACTCAAAAGAGGAGAAGGGAAGCTGGTTGAGAGCCTTGCAGTTGGGTCAAGAGGAAGAAGGGAAAGGTTGCCAAAGTCTTCAACACTAGCACATCCTCAAGTTGAAGTCGAGTCTTCAATGAGCATGTCTCATGAAGGAGAACCTACCATGATATAAGATGAGAGATAATTCGAAAATACATTTTTTGATATGACTGAGATGGTAAAGGTCCTCTATGAGGAGAGGAATTTGAGGATGCAAGGAGAAATTTCGAGGCTTCCAAGAGGAGAGGGTTATCCAGGAGGAGGAGGCCATGGAGATGGCAGGAAACCACCAACCACTCCACCACCATCCTCACCACCATCTTCACCTTCCTCTTCATCATCTTCCACTATCACAACCCTTCAATATGTTCATCCACATACTTCAAAAGGAATTGGTAAATCACCCTTACTTAAACTTGATGTCAAATTTGAGCTACTGATGTATAATGGCGAAGTGAAAGAATAGAAGTTGGATAATTGGATTCGTCAGTTGGAGGTTGTTACACAACATTTTGTCACTGTCCCTGCAATCCCCATCCTGAACATTGGAGGCTCATTTCTGTGACCAAAACAAAGTGTCATGCCTTGCAAAGACCATCATTGCATCCCTTGCCATGAGTACAAAAATCCTTCTGTTGACAAATTCCTGAACAGACCATCATAAACACCTGTTTTTTCCTTGGCGCTGGTAGCTTTATGCCCTTGCGCCGATGAGGAAGATTAACACTAAACCCTGCGCCAGCCAGCGCTCTATCTCAGTTAGCTGCCCATGCCAATCTATTTATGGAAAGTTTTTTAAAAATGGAGGCGAAGTTTCTATCATAACAACTTCGTGGGCGAGTCATAGGGAGTTGTTCGACTGAATAACCACGGCCTTCCTCCTTTGGCTTCTTGTTTCCACCTTTTGGGGAAACCTCCTAAGGGATAAGGCCTCCCTCCTACTATAGTAGGGATCCCAGCCTCCTCCTCTCCCTATATAAATATAGCCATTTTCCATTGATGTGCTAGCTGAATTGAACATATTGTTGCAGAAACACTGAAGATATTTCTATTCACTTTTCTAGAAAAAGATATAATGGAAGAGACCCTTATTGAGACTCCTGAATCAACTAAGGCCTTTGAACATCATAAAGAGGCAATGTGCCTAGCACCAATCTTATCTACGCTAAACTTCACAAAAAACTTTATTATGGAATGCGATTCCTCAGGAAATAGAATTGGTGTTGTTTTAATGCAAGAAGGAAGACCCATTTCTTTTGAAAGTCGTCCAATTAAAGGAAAGTATTTACAGAAAGCTATTTATGAGAAGTAAATGTTGGCAATACTACATGCACTAAATAAATTACAATCTTACCTAATGGGAAGACACTTCAAGGTAAAAATTGATCATGATAGTCTTAAACACTTTTTGGAACAAAGAAAATCTTCAAAAGAGCAACAAAAATGGGTCACAAAGATGTTGGGTTATGATGCTGAAATCATCTACAAAAAACGGAAGCTAAATGTTGTTGCAGATGAACTCTTGAAAGAAAGAATGAAGAGGTGGAAGAATTGCTTTGTGCCATTTCTATTATCCAACCAAATTGGATAAACGAAGCAAGGGATGAATGGAAGAAGGACGAAGAAGTGTGGACACTCATTCAAAAGTTGCAACAAGATCCTAGTACATCTGATACATTTAGTTGGAAAAATGCTTCCTTATGGTACAAAGGTCGCTTATATCTTTGTAAGAATTCCCAACTAAAACAAAAGATTCTTTTGGAATTGCACACTTCTCCTTTAGGAGGACACGGGATTTTTAAAAACTTACCACAGGGTGAAGAAATAATTTTTTTGGGATGGCCTTAAATCTGATATTCAAAAGTTTGTGGCAGAATGTTTGGTTTGCAAGTAAAATAAAGTTCAGAAAATTAAGACGACGACTCTTCTACAACCTTTATCCATTCCAAGTCAACGTTGGGAGGAGATTTCAATGGATTTTATCATAGATTTACCTAAGTCTGAAGGAAAGAGTGTCATCATGGTGGTAGTTGATAGAATTACCAAGTATGCACACTTTTGTGCATTATCTCATCCATTTAAAGCAAGTACAATTGTTACTACATTTATGGAAACAATTCAAAAGCTACATGGAAACCCAAAGATTATTGTAAGCGACAGAGATCCAATTTTTACTGGAAATTTTTGGATGAAATTATATTCCTATTTGGGTACTCAAATAGCTCATAGCTCATCTTATTATCCTCAATCTAATGGTCAAACTGAGATAGTGAACAAATGTTTGGAAGGATATCTTTGTTGTTTTGTATCTGATAAACAAACACAATGGGTCAAGTGGTTACCTCTGGCTGAATGGTGGTATAATACTTCCTTCCATACTGCAGCAAAAATGACCCCATTGATGGTACTTTATGGATATCATCCACCATCCATCACATCATATTTAAGAGAAAATTATAAGGTTCAAGCAGTGGAAGATCACATCGAGCATCAACTACAAGTTCTCCAACTCTTAAAGGATAACCTAAATTTGGCACAAAATCGAATGAAACGACAGCAAGATCAAAATCACAACGAGAGAAGTTTTGATGTAGGAGACTGGGTACTTTTATGGCTACAACCATACAAACAAATGTCCCTCATGCAAGCTAAGAAGGATAATAAATTATCGCCAAAGTACAATGGTCCTTACAAGGTGTTCCCAAAGATTGGTACTATGGCATACAAATTGGAGCTTCCTTCTTCTTCGCGAGTGCATCTAGTTTTCCATGTTTCATGCTTAAAGAAGGTTATAGGTGAAAAAATTCCAGTTCAAATAATATTGTGAGAAATTGACGAGGAAGGAAAAATCATATTGGAACCTGAAGCAGTCACGGAAACAAGAACTCAACAGCTACGGAATCTATCAATTTCGGAGTATCTCATCAAGTGGAATAACTTATCCACTAAAGATTCTACATGGGAGGATGAGAATTTTATACAAAAGCATCCAGAGCTACTCAAGCATTGAGGACAACAATTTTTTGAAGGAGAGTGGCATTTTAGGTCCCTATATTACCAGGGAAAATTTTAAGGATGGATATCTATTTGAAATTTTAGAAACCTTGGAAAATCTTAGTAATCTAGAATAGAACAAATTTAAAATGTTTGATGATATTTTGTAAAAATATCTAAATTTTTTATTATAGTATATTAGTCTATATAAGATCTTGGTGATTTTTAAGGTAAAATAATTTCATACTATAAAATTTGGGCAGATTAATTTTAGAAAATAATGGAAATTGGCGAATATGTTTTTGGGAAAAAGTATTGAAAGTTAACCCACCTGCGAATATTAGCCCCTAAAATTTTCCCTGTATATTACTAATGTAGTCCCTTGTTGTTGTTAGTGTAGCCCCGTTATTATTATTGTTGTACCCCTGTAACCCCCATATTGTTGTTATTGTGCCCTTACATTATTATTGTTAGGTCGGCTAGGATTATATTTTGACCCCATGGACTCCTATATATAGAAGGAGGTTTTGTCATTTGCATCATCCAATAATTTTTCATTTATGTAATGTAAAGGAGGCTCCCCCCTCGAAGTGGCTTATTTATAAGGTTTCGATCTCTCTTTTCTTCTATTTTTGTAGTTGGTTTCATAACACATTGATTTATGGAAGAAACAATCATTCCCCCCTAATTTAACCATTTAAATTTTGAATTTTACCTCCACATCAGCTCTTCTTGCTTTCTTCTATGTTCATGGTGAAAAGAGTGGAGCCTTCCTCCTTTACTAACTCCTCCAATCCAACTTCCATTATTATTCTCTATTGGATTTATTTCATTTTATCCTCTAGGATTTTCTTCTATTCTAAAATATCTCCAAACTCCTCCTTATTACACTTATATATTTTAGCTTTCAGCTCTTTTAATTTAAAATAAAATGTGTGCATCTTTTTTATTCCCATTACTCTTATCTCTTCCCACCACGTCTTGGACTTCTCCATGAATTCAGGATCCTAGAGCCAAAAACTTTCAAACCTGAAAGGTCTAATTTTCAGAGCCTCCTTTAGGTCTATGTCTAATCAAACCAGCCAGTGATCCAAGACCAAACATAAGAGGATCAAATCTTCCAAAAAAGTATATTTCCCACCACTTCTTCTAAGATTAGAAACCTTCCTAATATACACACAACCTAACGCTTTCCTCCTCTTTAGTTATTCCAGATGTTACATACACCATTATTTTTAATGATATACACTATTTTCAAATCCTAAATACAATTCAAAAAAGTTGTTGACTCTAGTTCTAATATTCTGATACCTCCCTTCTTTTCCTCAAGTGATTTTATAATGTTGAAATCCCCACCAACAGCCCATAAGGGAACATGAAAGAGGATCTTGTGAGCCCTCAAGTCCTCCATGAAAGAAATATTTTCGCCATGAATGGTTCGACCATACATTGCTCACAACCAAATTAACTATTTTGAGCCCAAATGTTTGAATTGCCAAAAAAATTATGGGACTCACCATCCAACACTGGAAATCCACTTTTGCAGGATTCCATAGGACTGCTAGACCCCCTGCGCTCCCGTTCATGTCCAATGAGATAACATCATAACCTCTCCAACATTTTCGTTCAATCTCACTCATTTTTTTATACTTTTACTTTTTTTTCTTACAAAAGGACTACCATTGGCTTCTCCTTACTAATTCTATATCTAAAGTATCTTTGTGTACCCTTACTATTAAATCCTCTTATATTTCATGATATCACCTTCAATGAGAAATAATTTTAGAAGAGGGAAACATCTTTGAAAGTGTATCCACTTGACCAAAATTGATCAATTGTTCTCCACTAACCTGCAATTTTTCCTTCATTATCTTTCTACCTTTGCATTATGCTTCTTTAATAATTGGTTTTTTCCCTTTATCCTCCTCCCCCTTTATATCTCCTGACCCTCCATCTCTAACCTCTCTCACACCTCACTAAATTTTCTAGCGCAAATACCTCGGAGCATAAATTTATTTTTGTTGTTGGGTAAGTTCCAATAGGTCCTACTACACCCAACTATTAATTAGCCTCATTAAAAATCTTTATTCCTCATTCAAGGACTCTGGCCACTCCTCTAACATTGAAAAAAATTCACTAATCCAAGGAAGAGAGATGAAACATTATGGAGGAGGCTCGTCATTGGGAGACTTTCATTTTGTTACTAGTGTATCACTTGTGGTTTCCTAGGGCAATCCTCCATTGATATATCAATCTTGTCAACATCGGCATTAAAAAATGATTCTACGTCAACAAGCAATTCAACATCATTCACTCAAGAAAATCAAGTTAATGAAGCTGTCATCTACATCAACAAAATTTGCAATGCACTCACAACATTTTTCTAAGAATCAACTCAAAACAAAATTGTAACTTGCAAATAATTTTATTTTTTGCAAGTTAAATTATAATAAAATTAAAATCAATTTAGTTGTAAGGGTGCATTCTCGATTGAAATCGACACCCAAGATTTGAATTGTTATGGAGTCAATTAAATTAATTGATTCCATTGTTTTCACCCGAGTCATAAAATTCATTTGAACTTTTCATTCAAATCATTGTAAGAATTATCTTGGGTTCATTTTCGATATGTTCGACACCCTTATTTTGCAAATAAGCTCAACCAAGTGAGCGAGTTCAAGGAGTGAAACGTGAAAATGAATAAGTTCACAACATCAAGCGAGTGTGAAATTGATTGAAGCAATCATAAAACAGGCAAGTTTAACTCTAAAGCATGCAAACGTGATATTCAAACAACAATCAAGCAAGTTCAAAGCTACAACAGGCGAGTGTGAGTTCTAGTTTTCAATCATTCAAGTAAGCATGAATCAAGCAAACATGTTTAATCAAGAAAGTTAGAGAGATCAAGAAAATTCAAAAGAAAGCGAGAGTGATAAACTAAATCAAGCAAGCGTGAGTTCAAGCGAGTTCACACGGAGAAAAACATTGAGTTGTTACAGGTTCTTAACAATATCATTCTATCAAATGTTGACAACATGGTGAAAATTAGCAAAGAAACTCTTGTTGATATTTCAATGCATCTACAACAAGCACATGAGAGAATTGAATTTCTTCAACTGGAGCCACAACTACAACAAGATGAGTTGCAACAGAAAAGTGATGCTTCCAAGTCATTCAAAAATACAGATTTAGAAGATGATGATTCCAAGCCACTCATCCAAACAACTTCAAGTGTAGAAGTTGTCCATGATCAAGTTCAACTTTCTTTTTCCAAGCCAATCATCAAGTCGTGGGAAGAAATCCAAAATAACAAAAATAGACTTGGATTAGGATACGACAAAGATGACAACAAATTGCATATCCCAGATTATTCAAAGCCAATCAAGTTCATCAGTGCAATGTTTCTTGATCAATTAACATCAACAAGCCATGAGAAAGTTGAATACAAACCCAAATGCAAACATTTTCAAAGAATAGGTCATATGGAATATCATTATTTTGATCTCCATCCTTGTCACCATTATGGCAAAAAGAATCATTCATCTGAGAAATGTTGCTAGTGAAGTCAACCATCTAGAGTGAAGATCAATTATGCATGGATTGATCCTTGGGAATGGTCGTCAACAATCAAACGATTATATAAATTTTGCCACAAAATTCAATGTCACCTATTGCAGCCAACAGTAAAATGAAAATGGTACCCTCATGCACCTAAATGGGGGAGTACAACAGTGAAACTCTCCTATACCTGAAGGGGGGGAGTCCAGCAATCAAATGAAATTTCTCTCTCCTTTCAACTGACAAACGAGGGAAATGATATTGGAATTGAAGGTGATTGTCAAACTGAAAGTTTCAACAATATCAACAAAAGCAACAGTGAGTGGTTTTTGACAGCATCAACAACTCAGTGGACGATCATCATCAACAACCAGTGCAACCAGTGGGGGGTCAACATCAAAGTAGCCAGTGGGCAGTTTCGACATCATCAATTCACTATTGGGCGTTATCAACATTTTGTGAGTGGACAAGAGATTAGGATGTTTATAGAAAGAAAAGGACAGGTGGATCCTTTTTTAACTTGGTAGTTGATGGAGATGTCAAACAAAGATGAATAAGACTTACAGATGATTCATGTTCTATTCATATTGGATTTTTTCAACATCCAGTTGTGGCGGTTTTTCGAGCCGTGTTTTTCATTGAGGATCAACAGATTCAACATGAGGACTTGTAGATGGTTCCTAGTTCTTATTTTGGACTTACGATTGAGGGGGGAATGTTAGCCTCACTCTCATCTCATGAAAACAATTATAAGTCCAAAATAATAAAATTAATTAAATCATGAAAGTTGGATTTAATTCCTACTTTTCTAGATTGGGTTTGTTCTGTATAGATAAGAGTCTGTTTAAGTCTAGTTGGTTGAGAGATTCTCTCCAACTAGTTAGGCTCCTAGATTAGTGTATGGTTGAGATATTTTCTCAACCAAAGTGTCCAAGATAGACGCACTATCTTGAGACAAATTTCCTCATGTATTTATTTTTGTGTCATAAACATTATTTGAATGATGAGAGAGGAATATTGTGAGGCTCTCATGCCTTTTCTGCCATGTCTGGTTTGTTAATGTCTCTGGTATTTTTATGTGTATTTGTTTAATTACCCTTCAGCCTTATGTCTACCTCCCCTTTTCGATGGCATTTCTGTTGGATCCATTTTTCGATATCCATTTCTAATGGCTAGCTCCCAAAGAACTTGCAAAAAGGCATGGTCCTTCATTTGATTTTTGTGTTCCTCTAGTCTTTTCGATAGGATTAAAATTTTTAGGTTTTGATCTTCTTTGGGGATGCATTTTCCCCTCAACATGGACTGCCATTGAGCCATGAGAATCTAAGATTCTTTAGATAAGGTTTGAATGCAGAGGGTTTGAAGACCACCCCACCTTTCTACTTATTACCAACAACAACATCCTGGGAGGAGGGGTTCTCACCCCTCCCCCTCAAGGGTTCATCTTTCCCGCTCATAAATATTACAAACCAAAATCCCACAAAAACCTACTCAGAAAAGAAAACCAGACATGGTAGAATCGAAGAATCGAATGCATAATCAAACTTGATGTGAGACAACAATGTTGTAAATCAATTAGTGATATATAGTTATTCTCCATAATTATAACTGTACATATTCGAAAGAAAGTAATTTTTCCATTCACTTAAACATCCAACTCAATTACGTAGTTGGAGTTTATCCTTGATCACATGATCACATCGATATTTAGATTAGTGGATGTATGATTAGGAACTTAGTCCAATAGATGGAATAGTCAAATGACTAAAATTGAGAATCACATGTGGTTGAGTATAACTATCATCTTGGACTAAGCACATCCAACGGACTAAAATTAGAATGGTTGAGTATAACTATCATATTTTTACTTCTTTATATTCATAAATATTCATAATTTTAATTATAACTAATATTTTTTTACTTCCATATGAACATAATTTTTATATTCATATTTAATTATCATAATTTTAAAATTTATATTTAATTTTAAAATTTATTTAAATTTTATAAAAATAATTTAAAGTTTTAATTTTTAATTTCTTTTAATAAATTTTATATAGAATTAAATTAATATAAGACACGTTTAAATTAATAAAAAGCATAATCTATTTACACATTTAAATCATAACATAAAGTTACTATCCTACTAAAAGTTATAAACCATAATTTAAAATATTTAGAATGTTTATCAAATGCCATCTTAGATTACATCCAAAAATATGTATATTTTATATAACCCAATTACAAAGATTAAGTTCAATTCTCAAAAAAATAACATAGGATTATACAATCTTCTTATTTGCATATTAAAAATTAAAGCATTAAATTAAAACAAATAAACAGGAGCTGGGATCTGTGAGGAACCGTGACTCACAGCTAGAAGGTCAACGGATCAATAGAGATTATAGTAAGCCCTTTTGCAGATAGATGGCCCTAGTGACAACTGCTCCAAGCGAAGGAGTTTCGCAAAGAAGGGATTTTTGTAAAAGTTTGAGAAAAAAAAAAAAAATTAAGGGAAAAAAGGGAAAATAACTTACTTTTAATATTTAATTTTGGTTTTGTGATGAATCACATTAGAGGGTTTTAATGGAAAATTAATTAATCCGAAAATCAGTTTTAAAGAAACACTTAATCTTAACCAAAAAAAATTAGTACTCTGTTTTTTTTTTTTTTAAACTAATTTTGTTCCACAATTTCAAAGTGAAAAAAATTACAATTAAAAAATTGTAAATCAGTTTTTACAAATTTTAATTTTACACTAAACATGAGAGTGTAATGTTATAAAATCCAATAAAAAAACACTTAATAGTAAATACATGTTAATCAATAAAATCATTAAAAAATCATATATCCATGTATAACCAAATGAGATGCTGTTTGTGGGCCAGATGACGCTCCGTAAATATTGATACGTGGACTTCCTGGTTTTGAAATTTCAGAATAACATTTAACACTGAAGGTCACGAAATACTGAAGGATCGTATGTGACAATGCTACCATAAAGCTACATTAAACAAGATTTTAAATGGATTTTCAGGTGCAGGCGAGGCGCAATTGAACGGCAAGGGAGGATTGCCACGTCGTCTCCATTTCCTTGTAACATTTGAACAACCCTGCTCATACTTGGACGATTTCTGTAGTTTTGTCGGATGCACCACAATCCAACTAACAATCTGCAATCTACATTGAACAAAATTTTAAGTGGAAGATAATAACGGATTTTCAGGTGCAGTGGAGGAGGAATTGAACGGCAAAGGAGGATTGGCCACGTCGTCTCCATTTCCTTCTAACATTTGAACAACTTTGCTCATACTTGGACGATCTATGGAATTGTATTGAATGCACCAGAGCCCAACTTTAGTGAGTTTCCTCGCTTTTTCCTCATCTGGTGCTGCCATTGCCCCTTCTCCTCTCAGTCTCATTCCCAAGTCCCCAGTCTCAAGCAGCTTGAAAGCCCACTCAGGAAAGTAGAATTGGCTGGAACAGGTAACCTTCCAATCGAAATTATTTCTACCCCCAACTATTTCTAGCAAAAGCATCCCGAAACTATAGACATCTGATTTATCAGTAACAGGACCTAATTCTCTGTCACATACCTCTGGCGCAACATATCCTGGCGTCCCTCTCCCGGCCGTCATTGAGATATGGTCATCTCCCTTTCCACAAAGTTTTAAATTAATATCAACAGCCATGTTGTGAGTTTGATATCAGGTAGCCATGATCACGCTTCTCGCAATCTTGGTGTAAATAAGCAAGTCCACGAGCCACGCCCAAAGCTATAGCATGCAATTGTTCCCACATCAAGACTTGGGGCCTCTTCTCTTTTGCGGCAAATATTATTTTTTCTAGAGATCCATTGACCATGTACTCATATACCAGTGCGCTGGTAGGACTTTCAAAGCAATACCCCAACAGACGAACCAAATTGACGTGATGGATCCGTCCAATGGTGGCAACTTCATTCATGAATTGAGTCTCGCCATGCCTATGTCGATCAAGAAGCTTTACAGCCACTAGAACACCATTCCGAAGTTTTCCTTTATAGACCACACCAAAACCCCCTTCTCCCAACTTTTCTGCAAAGTTGTTTGTCATCTTCTTGAGTTGTGACTGCGAATATCTGGTTGGCATTTCATAAGCATATTGCTCCAGGAATTTCTCCACCTTTGAAATAGAACTAACGGGAGGACGAAGAGGTTTCTTTCTCCTCTTGGCACAAGACCTTAAAATAAGTACTGTTAGCGCTATCAACGCAAGTCCCCCAATGGAGCAAGCTGCAGTGGAATGAAGAGGTGGAAATCAATATGTTATTTGTCTAACCCCTAACAGAATAATGGAAACAATGAAAAATTTACCCTGAGACTTTGAATGGGACGAAATCATATAATTTACCTATTGGAATGACGAACATCCTTGCAACGCCCTTAGTTTGAGTAACTGCAAGAATCCACAATTTTTGCTCAGAGAAATTATACTTGACATGTCGGGAAACACATAAACATATATCTAGTATCAGGAGCAGTGGTACAATGGAGGGAGCAACCACATAAATGTAGATTGATAGAATTCAAATCATTTGCAATCAAATTTGCGGAAGGTGATCGAGAAACCTACCATTGCTAAGGCATTCGTCTGGCTGAGATGTGCCATCGCTACAATAGCAAAGAAATTGTGTCGGGTTCCATATGTCGTAACCACAAATCCCATTACTCTTCAAACAAGTTTCACAGCGTCGATCACTGTCCGGATCGACATTCCATGTTACCTCAAAAGCCTGCGCTAGTAAAGCCTTAATATCTATGGGATTGACTTTGAGGTAACTGCCATTATTTGGTAGTTGAAGATAGGTTGGACAGAAGCTTTCCCCCTCTGACTCTATTTCTGGGGTTAAACTGTAGTACCAAACATGACCACAAAGGCTGAAATTAAGCGCCTTTAATACAAAATTTATGCCCTGAATTTGATCGCAGTCCGTCCAAAACGTCAGATTGGTGTATCTATCCGCCAGACGAAAAAACTCAGAGTCAGACCACCATGATTGATTGTAGTTAAGATTGCATGATTCACCTGGAGAGATCCAGATTTGTTCGTTAACGATTGTCATGGTATGATCGCTACTATTGCTCAAGAAAAGGGGCTCCGATATGCGATATATATTTTCCCCGATAGAAACCCTAGGAGAGTCTGACACACAGTCAACCTGAAACTCAGGGTGGCCACAACCGCTGTTATTTTTCCCAAAAGGATACCTGAATGTTGTGCCCCCACAGGTACCATTGGCACTGCATTCCAAGTAATGAGAGCCGAGACCTGATGTCGAGGAGCAGATGAGGAGGAGCAGAAGAGCAGATGCAAGATGAGGGAAAAGATAAAGAGAGCGAGTCATTGAATTGGGAAAAAGGAGGTACTGATTCTCATGCTCTGCTCTGTTCTTCTGTTGGAGATTATAAACACAGGAATTGGGGGTTCTGCAAATACATTAAGATGAAGGAGATGGAATTGGAAAACCAACATCCAGGGAAAACAACATGCAATTGCCGGGGACTCTTTCAAAGTCAAGAAGCCAATTGGACTTGGTCTCTTTATTATTATTATCGGGAAACTCTGCAATTTAGTGTTATTTTATTTGCATACGAACTCACGCCGTTGCTTCTTCTGTCTCTCCGACGAATTAAATTCCACACGCCTACTGCCTTCCGTCGCTGAAAAGTTCGGGGTGATATCGTGTAGCCTTCCCCGCTTACGTTATAAGCCTATTAGATCTATTTTGAAGTCACAGTTTGATGATGTGTGAGCTGTTTTACTTATAGCACAATTTCGATGAAAGTTGCTCTCGTTTTGTCTTCTATTCCTTTTTCGTTAAATCCCGAGTAGACTTAAATTTGAAATATATAATTTTTTTTTTACTCCATCTTCATCAACATGTCCAGATACATCACAGCCCTCGATTAAGGAAGGGAATTGAATCTGTGATGAGAAAGGGAATTGAAATTGTGATGAGTGCTATAACAACCTACCTCATCACTATTTTACCAAGACCCCACGGACTTGATTAGACCATAATATTGAAGGTCTTATTGCAACCTATAACTACGTCAAAATTTTTTGCCATAATTTTTCAATGTAGTTGTAATATTTATATCATGATTTTTAAATATTTGGGCAATGATTTTCCATTGCTAACCTTCATAAGAAAGCCACCTAAAATTAAAATCCTTAAGAAGAAATAAGCTTTTTCTTAGTGGAATTCAATCATACAATCACGTTAAAATGTGATTTTGTTGTTTAAAATACATTTTTGAATGTGTCCATAGGATCTTGGATAAACGATGATTGGGTGCTATGTTAATGCAGTCCCTGATGTGAAGTTACCGGTTCAATTACCCACCCAGATCAGGTGATATATTGGACATATTCCTTGATGTGAAGTGATTCATTCAATTACCCACCCTAATCTGGGTGATATATTGGACATGATGAAGATGTCGTCCTCCCAAGCTTACCAAAAAAATAACTTAAACTCAAATTTTTAAAAATCTCTAACGAATTTTGGTTAAATTAAGCAGAAAAATTGTCATGAAAAATGTCATTTCGTCTATAAGTTAGTGTAGAAATTTGATGTAGAGTCAAAACTACTCATGTAATTTACTAAAACGTAAGACTCAAATCTACTCTACTCATCTGGAGAAGCAATTTCATGATCGAGAACACATATCAAAAACATGCATGGTGATTCAACGTACATACATAGAGCTTTATGTAGGGAAAGCAACTGCTCAAAACCGCTTCCTATTTGTATTGAATTTAATGACATATCTGGTCTATTTCTCCTAAGTAGCAACCTTAAACACCAAGGCTATGCTACAAGTCTCAAGATAGAGACCTTAACCCTTCAAGCACTAATCAATTTCCATTTAAAATCGCGTTCTTATCAATTATGCCTAAACATGGAAAGGTTAATTTTCAAGGTTTTTGTGCAATCTTACAAAGCTGAGTGTGATCAAGGGAACACAAGAGCATTTCAATGCTCTGTTCCTTAAAACCCATGCCAACATTTACCTTTTGTCTTGATGGATGTGTGAGAACGTTGTATTAGAGAATTGGTATCTAACTGATGGGACATGAACTAAACTTCTGGAACAGGAACTGAACCATTGGTTCAGGAACTTCTGTAAACACAACAAATCATTTTCATTCACGCAGCCTGAAAAACCACTGTTCAAAGATCACTTCTTAACTCTTGAACCAGAGATTTTTTTGGGAAATTTCTCGCTAGTTACCACATAGACCTAGTTCTGCACAAAACCCAAATGGCGGAATTTCAAAATTCGTCTTCCTTTGATAAGAAATTTGACTGCAAGTTTGATGACGATTTTCCCTTATGAATTCCCTTCATATGCTACTCATCTTCTTGCTATGAACGTGACACCCTTGCAATGTTCTTCAGCTCAGCGATTCGACACCCATATTTACCTCACAATCTCCATCTAAACGCATATGCTCCATTACCAATTTATTTCCTTCAGATTTTCATAGTCACATTGTGCACATTTCCACCCACGTACTCCATACTCTGTTTCATCACTTCGCTGACAGATAACCTTATTCTCTCGATCTGGGCATTCCTTTAATCATACTTGGATGCTCGGTCACACCAGAAAATATAGAGATTTATATTCATATACAAATTACTCTCATACCCTTGCCATATAAAATGGATTTATCTCCCATAATGAATTTATAATTATTTATGTGTAGAATTTGTTAAGCCTTGATTTTACACAAGCTTCTCTACTTGATCTGATCCCTTGACTCTGCAATAAAATACATACACAAATATATACAATTCCTCATAATCAATTGTTAATTCTGGTTTCACACTTACATGCTGGAATTTGTCAATTGAATCAGACAGAGAATCAATAACACAATGAAATTACCCCCAATCTCTTTCTGCCTCTCTCCCATGCAGAAACTCTCCAATCACGCAAGCAGCAGATTTCAACAATAATTCTTCATGCAGGTTTGTAGGGGTTTATAACATTTCAATCACACACAAATTTGACACATGTATTCTTCAATTGTATGCAGTTCTGCAACGTTGCTTCTAAGAACGAGTTCGATTCTTTTGAACAACTCATACTTATGAAATTCTTGAATCGGGCTTTAATTTCTGACTTTTAAAACCTCTTCTATTTGACTCATTTCGGAATGATTGAACAACGTGCTTCACTAGTTCGGCTCAATAATGAATTGAAATTGGAATACAGTGCCAATGGCTTGTTAAATGTAGCAGGCTTCTTTCAGGTATGCAAATAACTCCTTTCGTAACTCCCTTGTAACAGAGACTTAATTCTTGATTTAACAATTTCCGTAAATGTCGAATTTCTTCAGTTAAACATTGTGTGAAATAGGGTTTCACAGCTCACTGTTGAAAATGCTAATTTATCCACTATTCCTTCGATTTACAAGGTTCAGAAACTAAACACATAAACTTATCATTCCATTAATTACCCACGCATAGTGTCACACAATTCATGTATATTTGCTGAAAAAACCTCCAAACAACGATTTTAGTAATTATAATATTCCTAAATTAGGATGCAGCTAATTGGAATATTAATTTTTCTTATGACACATTGTTAGAGGAATAAATGAGTAAGAAGGCCCATAAATCTTTTTAGTAGGCATAAAATCCCTCTTAATGGGAAAATAGATCATATTCATAGCTGGATAAAACACCTTCATGTGTGAACAAAGGCTAATGGATGTGGACAAGGTTAAGTTTGACCAAGTCAACAAAGCTAGTATGGAGGAAGTGGAACATTAATGGAAATAATTCAGTGGGAATATGGATTAGTCTAGATAGTGAGAATAAAGTCACCTTGAGTATGGAAGGAGCCATTGCATGGAGATTAGGTCAAGGTTGACGAAATCCAACAGCGCTGTTATGAAGGAGTGGCATTGATGATGGGACAACACAGTTTTGGAGGGAGATTAACTGCATGAAGATGGAAACCCTAATGAGTGAGACCCAAGGTGAGAAGGCCCACATTGTTTATAAGGAAGAGGATGGAAGCCATATGGGGTTAGTTGATGATATGATATTTTCTGAATATATTGTCTGTTTAGACATATATCTTTCTCTTGTTGTTTAGTTGAGAATGAATGTTGTTTAGCATTGGGTGTTCCTGGTCAGGAATCCCACCTCTTTCCTTGAGAGGCCTCTTGGGAGAGTTTGTATTGCATTGTCCACTATCTGGCTTAGGGCCAAGCTTCTTCTTTCAACTAAAACGCATATCTTGAATGTTTTTGCAAGCTACAACAATTGGAGATTAGATCTTTCATATTTAGTCCATTTCAGTGCTTCTTTTCAGTGGAGGAGGGTTCTACTTCAATGGGAGGAAAATATTGAAGACATTGAGCATTATTTTCATATCTTGGCATGTGGCCAAGTGTATTTTGACCCCTAAAACACAATATAGATTCAGATTTGCATTATTCCTGTAGGTGTATTTGCAGGGTGTTTCAGCAGATCACTTGGAGAGTGACTTTCTAGGTGTTGGGGATCTGCCCTTCACCTTGGAGATCTGTTGGAGGAGATCATTTTATTGTTTATATCAGATCAGATCCAATTTCCAGATCTGAATATTTCCATAGATCTGCAGTCTTAGATCTCATATCTACACCTTGTACTTGGTGTTTTGCTGAAAACCCCAAGGGGTTCAATAAAGGAGCTTTTACAGTATATAGATCCGGTATAAATCTAACTTTTTGTCCACATACTTTCTCTAGATTTGATGTGTAATCTACAGCTGTTGCGGAGCCAATAAAATAACACTGTAAGACATTTGTAGTCTTTATACATGGTTGTAGCACCTCATTTTGAGGATATCTTTCATTGGAGACTTGTATTTTCTTGTTATACATCTTATGGGCCACTTTTAACATACATTTTGTTGTTGTAAATACAAATGAAAGGTTTCCATATTGGCCTCCTGCTTTGTCTATGATGATCTGCGTTATTTTCTAGTTCTTTTGCATTGTATTGCTACATTCCCATACAATGGTATCAAAGCATAATCTTGGCTCAGCCTGTGAGTTTTCAGCCAATATGCTATAAGAAGAAGAAGAGAAGGAGAAAGAGATCAGAATGATGGAAGGAATGAGTTTCATCTCATCTCTTTTAATATCCAATAAGGAACTGACCAAGGAGGTCAAGCAGAGAAAAATGGAGAAAAGAAGTGAAACCACATTAGGGTTTCAAGATGAGGAAGGTCCATGTACTTCCTATCAGCAAAAAGAAGATATGGTATTGCATAGAGCTCCAAATAAACATGCTATGGCCTTTTCTTTTGAAGAAAAGAGGCATACAGATGGAAAACACTTATATCATGAGATTCTAAGTGAGTATATTGCAGAATATAAATCTCAAACTAGAGATTTCAAGGAGAATCTAACTCTCCCACAGTTCATTCAACTCAAAGAAGAAAGGAGACCTTGCAACAATAGAAGAAAAGAGGGCAATAGATTTCTATTGTCTACCTTTGATGGGTCATCCTCATGCACAACAAGGGATTGGGGAAGGAGGTTCGAGGCATTTTTCCTGCTACATCCAGTAGTAGAGAAAGAACCTGTTGAGATTGTAGCACTGCACCTTGAGGGTGAAGCAAACATTTGGTGTTTCAGCCATTTGAGTCATGAAAGAGTAACTGCATTTGCAGATTTTAATCAAAGGTTTATCAAGAAGTTTGACAAGAAGAAGTCAGAGGAGAAGAAGCCTTCACCACCACTTGTTGCAGGAGCACTTGCATCAGGAGAAGGAATACTTGCATCTTTGCAAGGTGGTCTTTATCTCTTAACATCTAGCGTCCCATGCACCATTCTGGAGATGCATGAGAAGGAGGAGACTTGTACCAACATTGATGAAGCCATAGAAGAACGACCATCATCATCAGCAGTTGGGGAAGCTATCACACTGAAGGAAGAAACCCTTGTAGAAATACAAGATATTCCCAAACTTTACCAAGGTATGCACATGTTTCCATTTTCTGTTACTTTAGTACATCATATGGAGGATTGTGGGAATGTACCATTGCATGATCTAGGGTCAAAGTACATTGCTGATTTGGAGTAGTAGACTGTCATTGCACTGAAAAACCTTGATTTGTTCAAGGATAAGATATACAGTCATCCTGGTGTATCATTGTTGAGTTGCACAAAACTCTTGGGGTTGGAGTGAATATTCTTGGACGATGGGATGAGTATTTTCTTCAACCATGCCATGCAGAACTATGGGTTCAAAATTGAGTATGATTTTAAGACAACAGATGCACCATTATGGAGATCAACAATGTTGTCATTGAGCAGCAGTGATGCATTGGGGGCCCAACCATTATTAGAGCATTCTAATGACCTTTCTACATGCATAGCAGAGGATAGGGAGATGGTTGATGAGAGACATCTTATCTTCCATTGTTATGATGGATCTTATCTTATATTATCTTTAGTATATTTGGATCCTTATGGGGTCAACTTGGTCATTGATGAGCGGTATTCATTTGGATATCTCCAGGAGTGCATTTCAACATCCCATGAAATGCAAAGACATAAATATGATTTGGGAGGATGGTATTCTCCATTGGAGGGATGCCACTTTTGGACATGATGATAGACACTCACCATGGGTTGGATGGGTGATGTTGATGAGCAAGAGGTTGGGAAAAAACTTACAAATTTATGACACCGAGCAACAGGAAGAAAGACTGCGTTGGCTACTCTTGAAACAATTTTGCCATCATGTGACATATCCTTCTTCAAGGGGTATGTTGGTGGATGGAACTTGGCATGGAACTTACATCATATGGCAGCAAGAATTTTGGGTGTATTGGGGTGATACCTTTTATATCAACTACCATATTGTTGCTCCATGATTTATATGGTGATGGTGTGGGGAGGCAACAAGAGTTGTTGTTGAAGTTTGGTTGTTCTTGAGAGAGTATGGGCTGATTTTCTCCCATACTTTGCATGATGTTGCAAGAGTAGGAGGTGGCACTATCATGGTGAAAAGGGTCTACTCCTTAGCCTTGGAGGATCAGGAGGTACTTCCACTTGGGGAGGAACCTCTCATATATAGCAACATTATCATTGATGGCTTTGACATGTGGTATGTCAAAGGATGGAGCTATGAGATGATAGGAGCCTTATTACAAAGGCCAACAATGTTGTCACTTGGGAGATTGGGTTTGTTGATGGAGTGTCCCTAGGATCACTTCACATATGATGCACTTGATGGGCATGAAGGAGATGAGAGTGATGGAGTAGTGGATGGATACATCTATTACCATGATATGATCTTCTTGACTTGGATTTTCAAGCATAAGAAGAAAGCTCTACTTGCAGCACATAGTTCATTCCTCTTCATGGGACTATGTCATATCACTATGGAGGGCTCATTCATGGGTCTTGTTATCGGATTACTCTTAGTACATGGTAAGAGTTGTGTTTTTTCACTTATTGATTATCTAACACATAATTTACATTCTCTTACCATCTCTATACAATGCATTGCTCCACAAGAGGGCAAGCCTCTAATTGGGCTTCATGGTCATTTTGGGACCAACATCTATGATGGAGAGAGCCATTTCTTGTATGGCTTTGGGCAAGTGTTACACTATTTCCTATATGTTGGGTTGATATACAATGCCATTTACTATTCACTAGTAAGTGTGATGACATGTACAACTAGCAATTTGTTGGGAGACAACTTGCCACATCATGTTCTGAAACTGCAGTTGGAAAAATTGTGTTGTGACTACTTGAGAAACTGTTGGTACCTTCTAGCACTATGTGAAACCTTTAGTACTTCTCTTATTTGGGTTCCATATGATGATAATGTCATATTCATTTTGTATGGGATGATTTGGGCAAGAACCGAAGGATGGATCTTTGAGGACCCTATTGCCTTTTTTCTCCATGAAGGCAACATTATTGCAGCCCATATTCAACATCAGCTCTACACTTATCATAAGTGGAGAGAGAGACAGCGTGGGATGGAAATTTTGATCACACATGTTGAGCTATGCAGCACACCTTCTTTGTAGGAGCCTAAGGTGGAGGAGATGTTTCAGGAGTTACCATGTTGGAGGGTGACTGACTTTTTGTGGATGATCGCTTGGGGATGGAGGCTTCACATGGGGATGATGGTTCCCAATATATTTCAGATTCCATGCCTCAAGAAGGCCTCTAGACCACATATAGTTGTTTCCATGGATATCCCACTTTTTCATGATGAGAGCCATTTAGATTTTTCACCAAAGGCATACTTATACACATGGGAGGAACAACTTGAGGACATATTGTTGAGAGAGAATCTTGTTCTTTTGGGGAACTTATCACTTGAGGATGCCATAGGAGGAAGCGGAGAGGCTCTTCAGTTCTATCCTTGCATTTGCGGACTGTAATATTCCTAAATTAGTATGCAACTAATTGGAATATTAATTTTTCTTTTGACACATTGTTAGAGGAATAAATGGGTAAGGAGGCCCATAAATATTTTTAGTAGGCATAAAATCCCTCCTAATTTGAAAAGGAATTATATTCATAGCTAGATAAAACAACTTCATGTGTGAACAAAGGCTAATGCATGTGGACAAGGTCAAGTTTGACCAAGTCAACAAAGCTAGTATAGAGGAAGTGGAACATTAATGGAAATAACCTAGTGGGAATATGGATTAGTCTAGATAGTTAGAATAAAGCCACCTTGAGTATGGAAGGAGGCATTGCATGGAGATTAATTCAAGGTTGACCAAATCCAACAGTGCTGTTATGGAGGAGTGGCATTGATAATGGGACAACATGATTTTGGAGGGAGATTAACTGCATGAAGATGGAAACCATAATGAGTGGGACCCAAGGTGAGAAGGCTCACATTGTTTATAAGGAAGAGGATGGTAGCCATATGGGGTTAGTTGATGATATGATATTTTTTGAATATATTTTTTGTTTATACATATATCTTTCTCTTGATGTTTAGTTGAGAATGAATGTTGTTTAGCATTGGGTGTTCCTGGTTGGGAATCCCACCTCTTTCCTTGAGAGGCCTTGTTAGCCTCTCTCAAATAACAATAATAAATCAAAAATAATAAATAAATAAATTAAATATTCCAAGTTAGGAATATGTGCCTAACTCTTGATTTGTTCCTCAAATATTGGAGTTTGTTTAGTAACTCCTATCTTGGTGGGTTTTTGGTGAGAAATTATCTCAACCAAAAGAGTCTAAGATAACACAGACTATCTTAGACATTTTCTCTCATCTATTTAAATTGTAAACTAAATTCTTTTAATAATTGAGAATGATGAGAATGCCATGAGGCTCAAGCCTCTTTTCTGCCATTGTCTTGTTTGGTTTTGTATTTGTGTTTTTCTGTAATCCATTTCTGAGTTAATTTCTTTTTTAATATGTGGTATCAGAGCTGCGGTGAGATTTAGGAAACGTAGTGTGGTGAGTTGTGGTCTCTGTGTTGGATAAATAGTGAAACGTATTGAGGAACAATGTTGAATCATTCATCATCGCAAAGGACATGATTGCACTCATTGTTGGATACTTGTGCGCTTGCTTGGAATTGGAGCCAGTGCTCTCCAGCATCTGCAGCTAGTTTGATTGAAGGAGTGGTTTGATGTGTACTTGGACGAGACTGAATCTAGATTTAGCATGGTGTGGCACATTGGACGAGTGAATGCTGAAACTGGAGCTGCAGAAATCATTTCTCAGTCTAGTATGGGGAGCTATCATTGTTTAAAGTCATACGTTTGTGAGATTTGCACACACTCGTAAACATCATGAGTGCTGAACGTCTCAAGTGCCTCTTGCAAAAATTTCTACAGCGCCAAAGACTTGGATGCGGCAAGGATTATTAGTAACGCAAAGGAAAATGTGGCTTTAAAGAAGATGTTGCTACTGGTGTCACTGAAGGAATTCCTGGCGCAGAGGAATGCGTGGTGAGAAATTAACAGTAAATTCAAAAATATATGTATTTTTTTTATGTGGTTGCTCTGTAGTTTTCTGAAAATTTGTGAAGTTCGATATTCAGATTTTGAAGTTCGATTTTTTTTGGAGTTTTTGTTATGGGTATTTAATAAAACCCAATCTGTAAAGTCAGAGCCATCTTTGTTACCAGACCACCAACTACAAAGCATACTGAGCAACCAAATGTTAAGGTAGAGGGGGTGGAAATATTAGTTCCTTTTGTGTTTTTTTTGTGACCTGTAAACTCTGGCTCAATTGTGAAGGAAGGCCAGCCATGGCTTGGGTGCCAACTGCAACATTTAGCTTCTAAATTTCATTGTTTTGGAGAGATATCGTTTGGGATTCAGTGGCTTGGATCATTGCAGATATGCCTGTCTTTGGCAAGTTAACATTGCCTCTCAAAAAAAGTTTCTTGCTCTGCACAAATCACCATTAGCGGCCAAGAGTGAGATAGGGAACCCAGAGAAATCATGTGGATCTGTCGTAGAACTAGCTCATAGGAGAGATTTTTTACTGGAAGCAAAGATCCATCTGTGAATATGTAACTGTGGATTAAATTTTCAAATATCCACAAAGTTTTTTTTTTTTTTTTTCTGAGACAAGAAATTTTGAACTCTAAGCAGTGTATTGGGATTTTTTTACAGTGCGAGGTTTATAAGATCGATTTTTTTTTTTACAACCATATCATAAGAGGTTAAATCATCCGCATGGTAGTCGTTGAGTTGTCCATAGAGGTGTGAAAGCACAGTAAGCTTCGCGATCCGTCTCATCTTCCTGCGATGCTGTTTGTTGAGTGATTGTATACCGTGCTAGGAGTGTCGAAATTGCTATTGTTTGATCTGCCTATGCATGGAGCCGGTGAAGAGAGCCCAGCGTTGTGTACACATTTTCTCAAGAGACTGCTTATTTTGTTAAGTATTGGTGCAACCAGAGGGGAACAAGCCTTCCTTTGAAAACAACCCTGCTGTGGAGTTTTTGTGTCTTCAACCAGTTTTTTTAATGAAGATTAACCCACTCTTTGCGTAAAAAGAGAAAGGATTTGCGTAAAAGGAGAAAGGACCAGCATGGACAGCATGGAGATTTGTACTAGCATGGAGAATTTCTTTGAATAATGAAGGCCCATGAAGAAAGTTCATTCTTCATATCGAAGTTTAGGGTGAAAAGTTAAAAAAATAGAATAGTGATTTAAAAAAAAATTAATAGTGCATGTTTTTAAATCTAAATCTAAAATCCATTCACGTAGAACTTTATATCACTTTTCAAGTGATCTCATAAAGTGTTTTTAATTTTCACTTTTGGAGTGATTTCATAAAAAAATTACGGGAAGTTTATTTTTAATGTGATGATTAAAATAATGGAGAGAAATAAGGTGTGGAGTGATAAGATAATGGAAAGGTGATTTTGTTTATGAACCTTTTTGGAGTTATAAGGGGTGAATGAATTTTTTTAATTTTGAGTGATAAGGTGATATTTTTTTGGAGTGATAAGTTGTCTTTCGTATTTGGAGAGATAAAGTGATTTTGGAAAGATAAGTGTTTTGTATTTGGAGTGATATGTGGAATTTTTTAGAGCAATTCTTTGTTGTAATTCAAAGTATTGTTTTAATTTGAGAGAGATTGTGTCATTGTCCATTCAGTTTTTGAAGACAAGTTGCATCGAAGGGTTTCCAACTTACCATTTTCATTACTTGAAAGTGGTCATTTTTTATGTACTCCAAAGTTTAATAAATATATCATTTTTTGGTGTTGATGTGTCCTAGATCCGCCCGAAATTGAATAAGGGGATCTTAGGTACACCATGTGTGTTTGTGATGGCGCATGTTTTTTATGGCTTCATGCTGTTGCTTTTTTATTTGTGTCTAGTTGTGACACATCAATGATTTCATTTAATATCGCATACATAAAGTTCAATATCAGCAAGCACAACACATGTAACGAAATAGCTGCAAGGCAAGAAAATTAAGCTCAACATGTGCAATTGCGCCACTACAACATATAATCAAAGATTGTCTACATTAGCATTATACATCAACAATAAAATTCACTTAGTCAAGTTAATGCATTTCAAAGCAAATTCTACATCAGCATTCTTACAAATCCATTTCAGAACTTGTAATCAAATTCATTGTTTTAAGTGAATCATTAAAAATTCATTATTAATGAATTTTTAAGAGAACAAGGGAATCATTAAAATCATTGTATGCTTTCTTGGGTGCATTGTTGACAGTGTTCGACACCCTTCCTTTACACAAAAATCAAGTGAGTGCACAAATTTCTGAATCAAACAAGCTACAATTTTACATCTCCAGCAAGCGAGTGTGAGTATTCATTGAAGCAATTTGCATCAATTCACTACAAAGATCAAACCATAAACTGAGCCAGCCTGAAGTTCATTGCAGCAACCATCAAAGCAACCAAACAAGTTCAACTCTAACACCAATCAAGCAAGTTGAGATCGACATCAAGCAAGCGTGGCTATTCATTCAAGTGAGCATGAAGTCATCAAGTAAGTCAAGTGAGCGCTTAAACAAACACGATCGTCATCAAGCGAGCATGAATTCCAGAGTTTAAGTAAGAAAATTCTACAATTCTAGCAAGTGTTCCAAGCACGCACAATTAGCAACCAATCAAGTCACATAGCAAGCGAGCCTATCATTCAAGTACCAAAATCAAGTGAAACAGTTCAAAGCATGACATCTCCGACAAGAGAGCATGATTTCAAGTGAGCAAGTTCAGATGGCGCAACATATTCAGTTGTTAAAAATTCTTCATAGTTTGATCATCTCCAGCGATGAAGACATGGTGCAAGTTAGCAAAGAAACTCTTGGTGATCTTTCACGGCATCTACAACAAACAAAAGAAACCATTGAGTTTCTTCAACTAAAGTCGCAACTTCAAAGGATTGAATTGCAAGAAAATAGTGATACTTTCAAGTCTTTGAACCATCCAGATGATAAGTCATTCGTCTAAACATCTTCAAGTGTCGAAGTTGTTCCAGTTCAAATTTCTTCCAAGCCCATCATCAAACCCTGGGAAGAAATTCACAATAACAAGAATCGACGAGGCTTAGGATATGTCAACAATGACACCAACCTGCATATCCCAGATTATTCCAAGCCAATTAAGTTCGTCAGTGCAATATTTCTTGCAAAAATCACCTCAGCTAGTTCTGAGAAAGTTGTAGACAACCAGCAATGCACACAACCCAAAGTTGCAGAAAAACAAAATTGCAAGCAACCTGAAGTTGAAGTCCAAACAAAGTGTTCTCATTGTCAAAGAACCAGTCATATGGAAGATTAGTGTTTTGATCTCCATCCTTGTTGCCATTGTGGCAAGCCCAATCATTCCTCAGAAAAATGTTGCAATCAACAAAAATCAGCCAGATTGAAGATACATTATGAATGGATTGACCCTTGGAAATGGTCATCCATCGTCAACAGATTGTCTCAGTTCTATAATCACATACAATCACACATAGTGCAGCCAACAGTGAAAATATGATGGTACTCTCATGCAGTTGAACGAGGGAGTAAACCAGTGTAAAACTCCTACACCTAAAGGGGGGGAGTTCAGGAATAATTTCCCAGAGAAGTGTCTCTCCTTTCAGTTTCCAAAGGGGGGAAAATGTCAATGAAATTGATAGTGGTTGTCAGACTGAAAGTCTTGAAAAAACCAGCAAAAGAAGCCAGTGGGCATCTTCAACAGCTAGTGGGCATATTCAAAAGCCAGTGGGCATCAACAAATTTTCCAGTGGGCATCAAAATGTTTTCCAGTGGGCAGTCAACAAAAAAGAAGCAGTGAACAGTTTTCAGCATAGCAAAAGCAACAGTGAGTTGTTTTTGACATCATCAGCCAGTGGGATTTGAACAAATTTTGTTAGTTGTTGATTTAATGCAAAGGACAGATGGATTATTTTGCGAGAGAAATTTAGAGATGAATTAGACATACATCTAACTCATGGTCTCTTCAGATTGCAGTTTTTCAACATCCAACTTTGGCGGTTTTTCAGGCAATGTTTTTTTGAGGATCAACATGAGAACTTGGAAGATGGTTCCTCGTTCTTATTTTGGATTTGTCATTGAAGGGGGGAATTTTAGCCTCTATCAAATAAAAATAATGAATCCAAAACAATAAATAAATTAATTAAATATTCCAAGTTAGGAATATGTGCCTAACTCTTGGGTTGTTCCTCAAATATTGGAGTTTGTTTAGTAACTCCTATCTTGGTGGATTTTTGGTGAGAAATGATCTCAACCAAAGGAGTCGAAGCTAGCATGGACTATCTTAGAAATTTTCTCTCATCTATTTAAATTATAAACTAAATTCTTTTAATAAGTGAGAATGATGAGAATGTCGTGAGGCTCAAGACTCTTTTCTGCCATTGTTTTGTCTGGTTTTGTATCTGTGTTTTTCTGTAATCTATTTCTGAGTTAATTTCTTTTTTAATAGGCCTCTTGGGAGAGTTTGTATTGCATTGTCCACTATCTAGCCTAGGGCCAAGCTTCTTCTTTCAACTACAACACAAATCCTGTTGAGGGTTTGACTGTTTTTGCAAGCTGCAGCAAGTGGAGATTAGATCTTTCAGATCTAGTCCATTTCAGTGCTTCTTTTCATTGGAGGAGGGTTCTACTTCATTGGGAGGAAAAAAATAAAGAAATTGAGCATCATTTTCATATCTTAGCATGTGGCCAACTATATTTTGATCCCTACAGCGCAATACAGATTCAGATCTAGGTTATTCCTATAGGTTTATTTGTAGGGTGTTTCAGCACATAACTTGGAAAGTGATTTTCTAGGTGTTGGGGATCTACCCTTTACTTTGGAGATCTGTTGGAGGAGATCATTTTATTGTTTATATTAGATCAGATCCAATTTCCATATCTGAATATTTCCATAGATCTGTAGTCTTAAATCTCAGATCTACATCTTGTACTTGGTGTTTTTCTAAAAACCCCAAGGGGGTTCAATAAAGGAGCTTGTATAGTGTATAGATCTGGTATAGATCTAACTTTTTGTCCACATACTTGCTCTGGATCTGATATGTAATCTACAACTATTGCAGAGCCAATAAAATAACACTGTAAGGCATTTGCAGTCTTTATACATGGTTGCAGCACCTCATTTTGAGGATATCTTTCATTTGAGACTTGTATTTTCTTGTTATGCATCTTATGGGCCACATTTTACATACATTTTGTTGTTGTAAATACAAATGAAAGGTCTCTATATTGGCCTTCTGCTTTTTCTATGATGAGCTGCACTATTTTCTAGTTTTTCTGCATTGTATTGCTGCATTCCCCATCAGGGAATATTACAGTAATATTGCTCGACACAGAGTAGTAATCTCATAAACAAATTCTCAATCTGATGAAAAGCACTTTTCTTAACATTGATTTCACCATTTTAATTCCATCATGTTCTTTTACTTCGAGCAATTCACTCAATATGAAAAGGTATATACTATTTCATAATGAACAAAATTTCACATAGTCTATTCATATGACATTCGAAACAAAATGTTATTTTTCGTGTATTAATCAAATTCACGCATAAATTACATAAATTTACATAAGGTATTCTATAGCTTCTTGATCTTGATTACATTCAATATTATTCCCCTCTCTCCCGCCTGGTTTCCTTCATTTGAATTGGCTTCCCTTAATGCCTTTGAGGCTTACAAATATATAGAAACAATTACATAGTTATGGATCATTCTAAATCCATGATCTTATCCATAGATCACTCAACTAATTCCTAAAATCTCTTAATCCTCTTTTAACTCAACTAATTCTCTATTATAAGACTTCTTAATCCCTTAGTTTTTTATGAAATCTTGACAACTCTAATATCTCTCGTATTCTCAATTATTTGAGAATATTTCCATTAAAACCTCACACACCTATTTATCATTCAAATTATATAAAAATATACAAAATTCCTATTAATAAATTAAATTATTTATCAAACATTAGACCCCTAAGTCAACCAAATTACTCGGATGCTCCTACATCAGACTCCCAAAGTCGAAAACATTCATGACCTCCTGATCATGTGTTTCATATGCTGATGAAAACCTCCACGGTTCGAAACCCTAGTTTGTAATTGTACAAATGCTCTGCACCTTTGCTACTACTGCATGCCTGCTACCTTCTGGTTCATCTTATTTCCTTCAATCAACTCCAAATTCTGATTGCTCATTCCTTCCATCGTTAACTTCTTCCACCTGGATTGTTTCATCATTAACTTCCACAATTCTTCAATCACATAATCAATTTCTGTTGTTCCATGATTTCTCTCATTAACATATTCCTCTGCAATTTCCATTTGTTGCCTCTTATCTTCAAATTTACTTTCAAGAAGTAAATTGTCTGTCATCTTTCTGACTGCATATTCATCCACCTTTTCTTGTCTGTCAACCAATACATCATAAAATTGGAAACTAACACATATATTTGTCCCAATAAAAGCTTGAGACACTCCTTCCTTTCTGACGACAACCACACTCTGATACTCCGGTTCTTTCAGCAAATTCTCCAAGAAATCAATTTCTCTTTGACACCTCACAAGTACTTCATCATGATGTCATTTATAGTCTTCAATGTGTTCTTCTTCTTTCTTAACATCTTTCAGTATATGTCCTTCCTCTTCATTCAGTCATATTTCTATCTTCTCTTTGTCCTGAGACAAATATACCTCGCCTCCTTCTTCAACACACTTTGTATTACTGTCTTTCTGTAAGCCCTCTTCAAGAGCTATCCTTGCCTCGTCTTCTGCATTAGCATTCTCTTGCAATTGTTATTCATCAATAACATTAGTCAAATTCATTGGCTTACCTCTCTGAGACAATGTTCCTTCACTCTTCATTAGAATAAGATTATGATCTGCCATCTCCATGACAAATTTAGATGACTGTCTTCTCCCATTAAGTAACTCATCAATAAACTCCTTCTACTGTAACCATTTAAAGCCTTCCTCATCTGAGAAGTTTTCTTCATCATATTTTACTTCAATATCTTCATCCATATTGAAGATATATTCAAAAGGTTGCCTATCTCCTGCAATACCTGCAATCATACAAAAATTATCAGTTTTAAAAACATAATACCTTGTGGTATCACTTGATGCTTCAACCATCAGGTCTTCTTGCTACTTTGAATATTTCATATGATTTAGAAGGTTCTCTATAGATTTATCCTTTGTATATTCATTACTTTCAAAAAAAATGGGCCATGTTCTGGTTCACATACCAAAACTTCCTCCTCATACTCATTTACTTGGAGTAACTCTTCCTTCAGTTGAGCATTCAATCAATGCTCTCACTTCACTTACAATATATGCCATTTGACTTTAATCCAACCATACCTCTGGTCTTCCTTATTCCTCTATAACATATCCATCAATAACTAAAGATGGAATTTTATCTCATCCTTCTCTCTGTCAATATCTTCTTCACTCATTCTCATACCATTTGCCTTGGCATCTTCTTTATCCTTCCTGTGGCTTCTCCCCGAACCTCTGCAATGACTATAAAAAATCATCTCATCCTCCTTTGTGAACTTCACATGTTCACTTGTGGACTGCACCTAAGTCTCCCTTTTCAGCAAGTCTACATACCAACCTTTGATATGCCATCAAGCTTTTCTCCTTAAGATTGATCTATGGTTCTCTGCCTCTAGAACCATTCTTCTGAGAAACTCTTTTTCTCCTCTTTACTTTTCTAGCTTCCACTTTCTTTGAGAACTTCCACTTACTCTGCCTTTTAGAACACAAATAGTTCTTCTTCTTACAACTCCTCTTGTTTTTATTTTGTTGAGATATTCCCTCTTTGTCTGCAACCTACAATATGCAAACATATTCTCAAACCAGAGTTAAAATAAAAAACATACCATATCACCTTACAGATCTCTGCATGATCTTATTTCATCATTCATCTGCACTTTGAATGGACTATTCCTTGTTCATTTTCCTATGAAAATTCTCCTTAAGAGTATCAATTACTCTTCATATTCTGCCACGCTTCATCGCTGTGTGCCTGTTACCTGTCAGATTTAAAATCTGGTCCTTCTTCCTGCAATCACAATTATATCTGTGTATAAACCTAAGTAGAAACCTTAAACACCAAGGCTATGCTACAAGTCTCAAGATAGAGACCTTAACCCTTCAAGCACTAATCTATTTCCATTGAAAACTATGTTCTTATCAATTATGCCTAAACATGGAAAGGTTAATTTTGAGAGTTTTTGTGGAAACTTACAAGCCTGAGCATGATCAAGGGAATTCAAGAGCATTTTGATGTTATTTTCCTTAAAAACCATGCCAAAATTTACCTTCTGTCTTGTTGTATGTGTGAGAACGTTGGAGTTGAGAATCGATACCTAACTGTTGGGATAGGAACTAAAATTTTGGAACAAGAACTGAAACACTGGTTCAAGAACTTCTGTAAACACAACAAATCATTTTCATTCACGCAGCCTGCAAAACCACTGTTCAAAGATCACTTATTAACTCTTCAATTAGAGAAGGTTTTGGAAAATTGCTCACTAGTTCCCAAATAGACCCGGTTCTGCACAAAACCCAAATGGCAGAATTTGGAAATTCGTCTTCCTTTGATAAGAAATTTAACTGCAATTTTGATGACATTTTCCTTTACAAATTCCCTTCATCTGCTACTCATATGCTTGCTATGAATGTGACACCCTTGAAATGTTCTTCAACTCAGATATTTGACACCCATAATTACCTCACAATCTCCATTTAAACGCATATGCTCCATTGCCAATGTATTCCCTTCATATTTTCACAGTCACACTCCATACTCCATACTCTGTTTCATCACTTCATTGACAAATAACCTTATTCTATCAATATGGGCATTCCTTTAATCATACTTGGATTCTCGTTCTACACTCGGTCACACCAGAAAATATAGATATTTACAATCATATACAAATTACTCTCATACCCTGGCCATATAAAATGGATTCATATCCCATAATGAATTTTCTTCACTATAATTATTTATGTGTAGAATTTGTTAAGCCTTGATTTTACACAAGATTCTTTGCTTGATCTAATCCCTTGACTTTGCAATAAAATACATACACAAATATACACAATTCCTCATAATCAATTGTTAATTTTGGTTTCACGCTTATAAGCTGGAATTTGTCAATTGAATCAGAGAGAGAAATAAAAACACAATGAAATTATCTCACAATCTCTTTCTGCCTCTCTTCCATGCAGAAACTCTCTAATCACACAAACACCATATTTCAACAATAATTCTTCATGGAGGTTTGTAAGGCTTTATAACATTTCAATCACACAGAGATCTGACAGATGTATTCTTAAATTGTATGCAGTTCTGTAGCATTTCTTCTAAGAATGATTTCAGTTATTTTGAACAACTCATACTTATGCAATTCATGAATCAGGGTTTAATTTATGAATTTTAAAATCTCTTCTATTTGAATCATTTCAGAATGATTGAACAAAGTCCTTCACTAGTTCAGCTCAACAATGAATTGAAATTGGAATACAGTGCCAATAGTTTGTTAAATGTAACATGATTCTTTCAGGTATGCAAAGAACTCCTTTCGTAACTCCCTTGTAATATAGATTTAATTCTTGATTTAAAAATTTCCATAAATGTCGAATTTCTTCAGTTAAGCATTGTGAGAAATAGAGTTTCACAACTCACTGTTGAAAATGTTAATTTATCCACTATTCCTTCAATTTACAAGTTTCAGAAATTAAACACATAAACTTATCATTCCATTAATTACCCACGCATAGTGTCACACAATTCATGTTTATTTGTTGAAAAAACCTCCAAACAAAAATTTCAGTAATATTGCTCAACACAGAGCAGTCATCTCATAAAAAAATTATCAATACGATGAAAATCACTTTTATTAACATCGATTTCACCATTTGAATTCCATCATGTTCCTGTACTTCAAACAATTCACCCAATATGCAAAGATATATACTATTTCATAATGAACAAAATTTCATAGTCTATTCATATGACATTCGAAACAAAATGTTCTTTTTCGTGTGTTAATCAAATGCATGCATAAATTACATAAATTTACATAAGGTATTCTATACCTTCTTGATCTTGATTACATTCAATAATCTTCCCCTCTCTTTGGCCTGGTTTCCTTCATTTGAATTAGCCTCCCTTAATGCCTGTAAGGCTTAAAAATATATAGAAACATTCACATAGTTATGGATCATTCTAAATCCATGATCTTTATCATAGATCAATCAACTAATTCCTAAAATCTCTTAATCCTCTTTTAACTCAACTAATTCTCTATTCTAGGACTTTTTAATCCCTAAGATTTTTATGAAATCTTGACAACTCTAATATCTCTCATATTCTCAATTATTTGAGAATATTTACATTAAAACCTCAGACACCTATTTCTCGTTCAAATTATTTAAAAATCTACAAAATTACTTCTAATAAATTAAATTATTTATCAAACATTAGACCCCTAAGTCAAGCAAATTACAATGATTTTTCGAGCCGGATGCTCCTACATCAGAATTGATCAAAGAATATGGATGAATACAATATGATTTCTCAAGCTTGAGCACAACCTACCTGTATCTTCTATAATTTTCCTGACTGATTGACTCTAGTCAATACTTAACCAATACTTAACCAATTTCTCATCGTGCAAATCTCTCACTGCATGCACCACTTGTACAACTTGGAATAGTTTTACAAACTGATAGTACCCTTCCCTTGAACTCCATTGTCAACTCAGTAACTCGAATTACATGCATGCATGATTTAATTTAGGTTGATTGATTAGTTAACTAGTAAAACCCCGAAGTCAGACCCCAATGCTATATCTTGCACTAGTTCCTCCAATAGTTGGAACTAGTTTAACTTACAATATCTCAATTTAACTGAATTAAATTATTATTACTGAAATTAACTCAACCTAGGCTCCTAAAATTGTACACAATTCAAGTTCATGCCCCCAACTCAGATTACTAACTAATCTAAATGAGTGATAACAACTATATGACCTCAATTAAATCATTCAAGTTGTCTGTTGATGTGGAATTTCAAATTTCTCCTAATTTAATCTAGGAAATTTTAAATTAGGAAGTTATCCTTCCATTTTCAACACTCCCTCTTAGCAAGAAAGGGATTATCATCCACCCCTATCTTGCACCTATGGAATGTACAACATGAAACACCTCTCAATGTTGTTGCTGCTACTGAGAAGCATAAAAAAATGTTCAAATTTCTCCTAATTTAATCAAGGAAAACCCTAGGAGAGTTTGACACAAAATCAACCTGAAACTCAAGGTGGCCGCAATCATTGTTAATATTCCCAAAAGGATAATTGAATTTTGTGCTCCCACAGGTATCAATGGCACTGCATTCCAAGTAATGAGTGCTGAGACATGATGTCAAGGAGCAGATGAGGAGGATCAAAAGAGCAGATGCAAGATGAGGGAAAAGACAAAGAGAGCGAGTCATTGAATTGGGAAAAAGGAGGTACTGATTCTCATGCTCTACTCTGCTCTTCTCTTTTATTGGAGATTATAAACACGATAATAGGGAGCTAGGGTTCAACAAACTGTGAAGTGGTCATTGAGGGAAAATGACATGCAATTGCCAGAGAATATCTACAAGCCAATTGGACTTTGTTGGTTCATTATTATCTAAAAGGACAAGGCTGAAATTTCGTGTCGTTTGATATGAATTAGTGTCGTTGTTTCCACTGTCCATCAAGTTGGGTTTTTCAGGGTTGGTCAAACTTGGCGTGTCGGACAGGTTCCACGTGTGTCACTCCCCGTCCTTTAAATTAATAATGTGATAACAACTAAATTCCATGTAAATTAATTAATTTGCACGTCATAACTCCACCAAAATTAATTAATTTAGATTATAAAATTTTCATATTATTTATATTCTACCCGCTAGATAACATATTATTCATATTCTATCCACCAACTAACCTATATGTATATTATTTGTATTGAAACAGGGGCTTCCTCTGACGGAGAAATGAAGCTTTTTGTGCTACTTTAAGATTTTTTATATTTTTTTCGTGATACACAAACCTCTGAGTCTTCACGCAAAACGCTCTTCCGTGGCCTCCTGCCTTAACGAGCTGGTGTCCCTCGACTCTCGGCGAACCTCTCCTCTCACAGAATACTTAAAAAACTCATAGTAGACATTGAAAACTCATGCGGAAGGATATGGAAAAGTTTTCTTCTTTATTCTTTTTAGAAATGGATATTAAAATGATGACCTTATATTTAGATCTGTTCCAGAGATTAACTGTAGTGGCATTTACTGGATATGTTACCTTTCATAAAAGGATAAGATCCACAGGCTACCTGGCCCTTTACAGACTTTGTCTTTAGAGCTTGAAGAAGTTAATACTCAACAAACAGACTCAAGTCCAATGGAAGTTTAGTCACTTTAGGTTCTCACTAAGGTTTTTAGGCCTTGATGTGCATTCTTCCAAACTTTCAGGGTAAAAATCCGAACTTGGGTTACAATTTGGTGAGAAACGGGGGCGGAAATTTTTTTTTTCTCAACAATTTAGCTGAAATTTTATAAAATTTTGGCCAAACTTTTTGAGAGTTCGACTGAACTTTCGATATTAGTTCGGCCGAACTTATTTTTCCGTTACATTGACGGCGTACTGATGGCGTGGGAAAACAGAGTTTTGGCTGGAGATTGGAAAACCGACAACATAAGTTCGACCAAACTCTTAAAATAGTCCGACCGAACTTTAGTTTATAAATACACCAGCCCCGAGCCATTAAGCAGTTTCAGGGTTATCTGCTGCGATCGTGTTTCTACATTTGCTGTGTGTTTCTGTGTCTGATGATCGTGTTTCAACATCTCCGACGTGCTATTCGGCCTCGTCTCTTATTGTTCGGCCTCGGCTCTTGGTTTCGAGCTTATTTGCTGTGATCATGTTTCTGCGTTTGCTGTGTGTTTCTGTGTCTACTGATCGTGTTTTTGCGTCTGTCTGTGTCTACGTCGTGCTGTTCGGCCTTGGCTCTTGCTGTTCGGATTTGGAGGTATGCTCCGAACTGTGAATTTTGTTTGAGGTTTATATTATGTACACTGGTTTATATTATGTTTTTTTTTTCAGAATGAAAAAACACTTTTTTTTTTTTTTTAGAAAGAAAAACACTGGTTTATATTTAAAAACGTTGGTTCATATTTAAAAACTGGTTTATATAACACTGGTTTATATTATTATTATTTTTTTTAGATTGAAAAAACACTGGTTTATATTATTTTATTTTTTTTCAGAATGAAAAAACACTGGATTATATTATGCATTTTTTCTGAATGAAAAAACACTAGTTTATATTATTTTTATTTTTATTTATTTATTTATTTTTTTCCAGAATGAAAAAAAAATGGTTCATATTTAAAAGTTGGTTTATATTTTTTTTTTTTCAGAATGAAAAAACATTGGTTTATATTAATTATTTATTTTCAAAATGAAAAAACACTGTTTTTTTTTTTAGAATGAAAAAACACTAGTTCATATTTAAAAACTTTAAGACACATTCCAGAAGTCCCTTTACAAAATTTTTGGTTCTTACATATTCATATATATCTTACAGATCCTATGTTCAATACAAAGACATAATCTTAATACTGTTGGTATCCAAAAAATTAGCTGCACTGGCCTTGAAAAAATGATAGGCAGGAACATCAAAATGTAGCTGATCCTACAGATCCTATGTTCAATACAAAGACATAATATGTATACCATTGGTATCCCAAAATTAGTTGTACTGGCCTAGCAAAAATGACTGGCAGGATCAATGATTTGTATTTGATGGTGAGATGAAATCCACTGAACCATTCCTCACGATTATACATAGTATTTTTCCATAGTAAATGAGCCGACATGACTTAGTGACTCAGTGAATGAGATAACACTGAAATATTCTCTTATCCAAGCTCCTTTCTATGGTGGTAGTGAAACATAAGTAGCACCAATATTGTGGCTTTAATTAACTGCAATTACACTGAATAGCATCAAAACTGTATAACACCAAAGCTATCGTTTGAAGAAATACAAATTTCATCTGAATTGCATGTATGTATTTAGGCTGAAATTTAGTCCTTCTGTAATTGTGCAGTAGCCTAAAGTCACCCATCTAAACCTGTAATTAGGCTGAACCTATCTCTATAATTTTAGTACAAAATTCTGTGTTGGTAATGCGAAAAACTCAGTTGGGTATACATATTAATTTTCCACAGTAAATGAGCCAACATGACTTAGTGACTCAGTGAACGAGATAATGAAATGTAATCAATAGAAGAAGCAATAGCTATAAGGAAAAAATTTAGTTCAACTCCAGCTTATTTTTCATCCAGTAAACATACATTAGCATCAATTCAAAGATCTTGTACAAATAGTAGACATAAATATTAACTTATTTTTCATCCAATAAACATACATCAACAGCAATTCAAAGAGCTTGTACAAACAATAGACATAAATGTTAACTTATTTTTCATCCAGTAAACATACATCAACAACAATTCAAAGATCTTGTACAAACAGTAGACATAAATGTTAACTTATTTTTCATCTAGTAAACATACATCAGCAGCAATTCAAAGATCTTGTATAAGCAGTAGACATAAATGTTAACCAACACTAAATGCTAGTATGCACAAATACTACGAATCCAAATATTAGTCGACTTAAAAGTTGTAGTGCATCAGAAGAGACATACTATACAACCTTCCTAAATTTAAGGTCTCACTCTTTCATCATTAATATAACCATTTGTCGCTTGTCTAGCCTTTTATTGTTTCCTAACAATTTTTTTGTTTGTTTTGATACTATACAACCTTCCTAAATTGAAGGTCTCACTCTTTCATCATTATTATAACCATTTGTCGATTGTCTAGCCTTTTATTGTTTCCTAACAATTTTTTTTTATTTTGATAATAGTTATAGATTTTTGTTAGGAAACAATAATTATAAATTCATTTTGACAAATTTATTAATAATGAAGACTGAACCTAGCTACATTCTTCAACATCTAAGAGACACACTTGTATTGTGATATTTTCCTTTCTGTCCAACTTAGTCCATCTTTCTAGAAAAATCGCTTTTAATGAAGCAGATATATCCATAGTGATCCATTGATATTTGTTCACCAACAACTATTCCATTTTGGACTTATATATCTCAAAACTATGCTCATTGAACTTATGCATCTATATCTTTAAACTACTCAACTATTTTATTTCACCATAGGAATCAATTCGATATATCTCCCATTTTAATGGGTCTATCACATTTCGAGAAAAACACATTAGCCATAAAAGTTTCCCATTGAAACCAAAAGTAATTTGATACAAAACATAGGTTTTAACCTTATATAGTTAATTGTTTCAAATAGATTCTTAATTAAATGAAAAATATTCAATGTAAAACACATGCATTAACATATAATTTACTCGAGAAACCCAAAATGAGAAGATCATTTTTTTATTAGTATATTAATTTTTAGACCATCAGACACACACACATACACATATGTATGTCTGTATATATGTATATATCCCACGACAATTATAAAATACCAATCCATTACCTTGGATCAGATAAAACTTTAGTTCTTTCACTTAAATTGTAGAACCATGGGGTAAACTACCATGCACTAGAAAAATGCTAAAAGAAAAAACCATGTGATGCAAACCATCATAAAGGGAGAATTTATTTTTCCAAAAACCTTTTTTTGGGGCACTACCCCTGAACACCTGTGTGTGGGGGATTTTTCATCTCTATGAAACCCTAAAGTGGGGGTCCTTTCCTCCCATTTTATTCCCACCATTAATCTTAGAAAAATATATAGTGCATGGGGGTATTCACATAAAGAATATAGCACATACCAAACATCCAATAATTCTCCTTAATGTGACCATCAATGTTGCAATGGTTAGAATTATTTCTACTACCCTTGCATGGATGTGTAGTGGCTATTTTATTCTTATCCTCCTATTTCCAGTTCTTATTCCCCTCCTTCAAAGTTTCTTGGTGCTATTTTTTCTTCAAACCACTTAAGTACCCTTTATTTTGGCCTATGGTTTCTAGATAATGTGCGTATACACATGGCTCATACATTATCCTTAGCTTGGAAAGAATCACTTGTTTTTGTAGATGGTTATATAGACCCCACATATACTTAAGGAGTACATTTGGGCTCTTGGGAAAGATATCCAATAATATGACCATATTTTTGAACTTAGTACACTCTTATACACCCTTATGTCTACGTAAAGTAGTGTGAGTGATTCCACGGGTCCTCTACACACTTCATAGGGTATAATTGGGACAAGTAGTGTTAACTTCTACAAGTTCTATAGGTAGATTCTATAAAGGGCCAGGTAGCCTCTGGATCTCATCTTTTATGAAAGGTGACATATCTATTAAATGCCCCTACAGTCAATCTCTGGAATAGATCTAAATATAAGTTCTTCATTTTAATATCCATAAACCACAACCACTTTAAGGAAAATTGTGTACATGTGTCATTTCTCCCATAAACTCTTAAGGAAAACTTTAAAGCATGTGTCATTGGCTTTCTCCCATTAACTTTAAAGCATGTGTCATTTCTCAAGGCTTTCTCCCATTAATTCAAGGCAAACTTTGAGGCCTAAAAACTGAAAGTAGCTTAACTTCCATAGGATAGGATCCCCCAAACTCAAATGGAGTAAAATGTAAAATGTTAAAAGTGGAGTGTTTTATGATGTAATGGATCTTAATAATCTAGATTGACATGGCTATATTTTATTAATGTACCTAAATTTACACCTTCCATGTTGCTTTATTCTTTTAAAATGTTAAAAGTGGAGTGTTTTAGGATGTAATGGATATAAATAATCTAGATTGTGTTAAATATGATGTAATGGATCTTAATAATCTAGATTGACATGGTTGTATTTTATTAATGTACCTAAATTTACACCCTCCATGTTGCTTTATTCTTGTAAAATGTTAAAAGTGGAGTGTATTAATGTACCTAAATTAACACCTTCCATGTTGCTTTATTATTTTAAAATGTTAAAAGTGGAGTGTTTTATGATGTAATGGATATAAATAATCTAGATTGACATGGCTACAGTGATATGATGATAGTGTAGGTTGATGTTGAAGTTGTAAAATTCTTGTACATATCAAGGATGAATGATAGTACAAGCCAAAAATGACATTATTATAAATTATTAAACAATTTGATAAGTGCTAAATCATACTTCTTATTAAGGACATAACTAATTTGTCATAACAGAACTGTGATATATAAGCACAGTCTTCAATTCTATTGTTTTGTAGGTAAAGTATTATCTTCACATTAAAGCATTTTATAAGGTTACTCTAAAACTAAAGAATTTCTCCCATTAATTAAAGACAAACTTTAAAGCCTAAAAACTAAACCTAAAGTGGCTGAACTTCCATAGGATTTTAGTATGTCTGTTGAGTGTTAACTTCTACAAGGCTCTATAGGCAGAGTCTGTAAAGGGTCAGGTAGTGTTAACTTCTATAAGTTTTAAAGGCAGAGTCTGTAAAGGGCCAGGTAGCCTCTGGATCTCATCCTTTTTGAAAGATGACATATCTAGTAAATGCCCCTACAGTCAATCTCTGGAACAGATCTAAATAGAAGTTCTTCATTTTAATATCCATAAACCACAACCACTTTAAGGCAAATTGTGAATATATGTCATTTCTCCCATAAATTCTTAGGCAAAGTTTTTAGAGCATGTGTCATGTTGGATTTCTCCCATTAACTTTAAAGCATGTTTTTAGTAAGTGCATAAAATAATTTTGCAAACCATGTAAATTTCATTTCTCACACAAACTAAATTCTTTCTCTCATTAATTCAAGAGAAACTTGAAGGCCTAAAAATTGAACCTAAAGTGGCTAAACTCTCATAGGATTTTGAACTTCCATAGGATTTTAGTCTATCGGTTGAGTGTTAACTTCTACAAGTTCTAAAGACAGAGTCTGCAAAGGGCCAGGTAGCCTCTGGATCTCATATTTTCTCAAATGTGACATATTCGGTAAATGCTCCTACAGTCAATCTCTAGAACAGAAATAGAAGTTCTTCATTTTAATATCCATAAACCACTACCACTCTAAGACAAACCTTGTACATGTGTCATTTCTCCCTTCTCCCATAAAATTTTAGGCAAACTTTAAGGCATGTGTCATTTCTATTTCATTTCTCCCACAAACTCATAAAGGTGTGACTTTTGACATAACTTCATCAACCACCACAACTAGTTGTTTTAGTAAGTGCATAAAATAATTTTGCAAACCATGTAAATGTCATTTCTCCCACAAACTAAAAGCTTTCTCCCATTAATTCAAGGAAAACTTTACGGGCTAAAAACTAAACCTAAAGTGGCTGAACTCTCATAGGATAGTATCCCCCAAACTCAAGGCTTTTCCCCATTAATTCAAGGCAAAATTTAAGGCCTAAAAACTGAACCTAAAGTGGCTGAACACATAGGATTTTAGTTTGTTGGTTGAGTCTTAACTTCTACAAGTTTTAAAGCAGTGTGTAAAGGGCTAGGTAGCCTCTGGATCTCATCCTTTCTTAAGACATGTAAAGGGCCAGGTAGCCTCTGGATCTCATCCTTTCTTAAGGCATGTCATTTCTAGATGTGATTTCTGCCATAAATTTTAAGGCAAACTTTCATGCAAACCATGCATGAACCATGTATATGTGTCATAAATCTCCCTTAAACTCTAGGCAATGCAATCTTTAACGCATCTCATTTCTAGATGTGAATTCTACCATAAAATTTAAGTCAAACTTTAAGATAAATCATGCACATGTCATTTATCTCATGCACATGTGTCATTTCTCCCATGCATTTGCAATAAATGTCAATTTAATATATTTTTATTGAATTTGTTTTTTTCAAGGATAAAAGAACCCACTAAATATGGTTGAAAAATGGACATTATGCATAGATGTTTCTTGCTATCCCAATCCAGGGAAAGCAGTGATTACATATGTGCTTTCCAATATTGCGACTAGCAAAGTCGTTCAAAGGAAAATGAATATACCGGGAAGAACAACAAACAACGAGGCATATTATATTGGATTGATAGAAGGCTTGGGAACAACGATGGAGTATGGATCAAATGGGATTGTAGTTTTCACCAATTCTGAACTTGTGTGCAACCATATGAATGGCGTGTGCTTAGTTAGGAAGGAGAGGCTAAAAGAACTGCATGGAATAGCAAATAATATTGTTAGCCAATTTCAAATTTTTAGTATAAGGCATTGTACAAATGTAAATAAGATGCTTGTTGATCTATTGTGTGGGGCAATTCCAATTCATTATTCATCTATAAAAGATGAATTAGAATTATACAGATAAATGCAAATTAATGATTCATCTCTCAAAGATGAATTGGTTTTGAGATGCACTTCTTCAAAAATTCAAGATTCATCTCTCAAAGATGAATTGGTTTTGAGATGCACTTCTTCAAAAATTCAAGATTCATCTCTCAAAGATGAATTAGTGTTGAAACACTCTCCTTCAAAATTTATTGATGGAAATTGTAACATATCTTGGATATGTGTGTGTTGTGTACTTATAAATGCATATTTTTTAATGACCATGTGTTTTTTTCAATTATATACCAAGTGTGCTCCCACCACACCATGTAAAGTGCAACTTGGTGAACTTCACATTTGCAACAAGTGGTGAAATTCACATTTTTATAAAATTAAAATGCGAGGACTTCAACAAATTTTTGTTTAAATGGAGTTTCACGCTTCTTTTTTAATGACCATGTGTTTTTTTCAATTTTATACCAAGTGTGCTCCCACCATGTAAAGCACAATTTGGTGAACTTAACATTTTTATAATTTTTTTTGCTTAAATTGAGTTTCACACATCAATTAGTGCTTTGAAAGTTGTGTTTTACATAATTTGTGTACACTAAATTACATTAATTTTCTGAAATTTATTTTGAATTTATTTTAAATAGTAATTTAAAAAAAATAATTGTAAATATCCACTATAGATATATATATCATGGAGGATGAACAACGAAGATCAACAGAATCCCATATCTCTACGATAGAGGGGAATCAGGGATCGAGGGATGTTCATGGTATTTAAATATAATTTTAAATCTCCATACATATACATACATGTGTGTACATATGGAATTGATTTTTTATCAATTTTATGAGTTAAATTAGTTGTTAATAAGTTTCATTTTTTATTTTTTAGGAGCTAAGAGGAGAAGGGTGTCTACTCCATCAATGGAGCATGCCCATGGTTCACGCAATTGTGGTATGGTTCACGCGACTTAATCAATGAATATGTACATGTATTTATATGTATGAACGTATTTTTGAATTGGTTATAAATTCATATTTGTTTATGAAGCCTCTCTCTCGTCTCGTGAGGTTGGTGGTGGTTCATATTCCCTTAGAGGGCCATCAATAAGTGCTGGCGGATTGCATGAAGGTGGTGATATGTATTCCCCTAGAGGCCAATCAACGGTTGGTCGTGTTGGTTCTCAGAAGGGTCATTCTAGTTCTCAACAATCTCAGGGTGGGAAAGATGCTAGCCAACTACATTGAGGTGGCCATCAATTTGAATATTATTTTCATTCAATTTGTACAAATTTGTTTACATGTGTTTTTTTTAATATAAAAAATTTTATATATGGATGTTGAGGCTGAAAATTTTGCTCCAAATGTTGCTCAAAAAAGACGTCGGGCAGAACGTGTCATTCAAGAAGAACGTTGTCCACCAACCACGACTTATCCGTCCGACATTTCTGATATACCTTGGGAAACAAACATGCAGCAATGCTCCTTAGAAAGGTGTCAACATATTCATGCAAAATTGAAGAGATATCTCGTGGCTTTGAATCTACCTATTAAGAGTCGACAAAGCTTGGAAATAGTTACACACTCTTTAGGCGAACTAGTAGATGTGTACCGAAAACTTGGGCCAACCACTGATACTTTTGTAGAAGTGATGAGAAAAAGAAAGGAAACAATGATGGGTCCCAATAAATGGGAGGTTGTTAAATAAAAATTTACAATAGAAATGGCCAAGTCTATGTTTAATTTCAAAGAAGGGCCGAAAAGAAATATGCTGAAGGTGCAATATTTCAAGCACCCTCATATAGCTCACTGTTTGTATGATAAACACCTTGCGGCCTATGGAAGACTCCCATGGAACGATGAGGTTCCGCTTTATTTTGCATAATTATTTTTGCAAATGAAACCTAATTACAACGACCTTCCCTCTGAATTTTTTGGTCTTGGGAAAGGTCAATTGTGTGACGGTAGGGGCGCTAGGTGTGATGTTGAGTTGCCTCGCCCTGAGCCACCATTGGTTAGGCGACCTTTTCGTGTCGAAAATTTGCGGTCAGAGATGGAAGCCACTTCTCAAATTAGTCGAGAACGAAGGGATGCCATCATTGACAATGTTCACAGTGGATTGGGTGGAGTCAATGTTTGTCTGAATCAACAAAGAGCACGTCAGAATGCACGCGCTAATTTTGTGTATTATACAGATGAAGAGATTGACAACATGAGTGTTTAAGATCTCAAAACATATGCAAAGAATTGTCACAATGGTTGGCAAGACCTAATTGTTCATGAGGAAGAGGGAATGGGAACGATATGTGTTAATGGTTAGGGTTCAATTATTTTAACACATGTACAATTTGTAATAAATACATATATACATACATTTATTTGTATACATTAATCTAACAAAAATGTATCATTATATGTTAACACCATTTTTAGTTGTCATGCTTGATGAATGAAGAAAATGTTAATATCACGGTCGGAGTCTCCGGTTCAGACAATCAAGATGGGTGTCACCATCAATCATACAATCAAGATGGTTTTCACCATCAAGATATGTTGGCAAATGTTAGTGTTTTTTAAGTGAACATGATGATGTACAATTATTTTTTATCTATTATTATATATATCGAAACATGATGAGATATTTTTAAAATAAATAATTGTGCACACATGTACATGTACATATATATAATAAAAAAATTTAGCAGATTTTGATTCCGTCCGATGCTTTTGGGATGGTGGTACCTTCTTCTTCCTTGGGAGATGTGCCAAATCCACCATCACAAGTATGAACAATTTTTCACTTTTAAAATTTATGTTTTTAAGTTATATATTCCACCTCAAAAAGTTCCATTAACAAATAAGATATATCTAGATCTTGAGTTATTTTAAATTTTTTGAATTTTAGGTTTTTGGAGATTTTCTTTCCGAGCCACTCTTAGGAGATGTGCCAAATCCACCAGCACAAGTATTCAAATTTTCACTTAAATATATATATGTTTTTAAGTTATAAGTTATAAATTGAAGTTTAAAAGTTTTATTATAAATTGAGATCTAGAGATTTTGAGTTATTTTAAATTTTTTGAATTTTAGGTTTTTGGAGATTTTCTTTTGGAGCCTCTCTTAGGAGATGTGCCAAATCCACCAGCAGAAGTATTCAAATTTTCAGTTAAATATATATTTTAAGTTGTAATTTATAAATTGAAGTTTAAAATTTTTATTATAAATTGAGATCTTGATCTTGAGTTATTTTATACTTTTAAATTTTTTGAATTTTAGGTTCCTATAGAGGATTTCTTTTCTCCACGGATTCTAGCAATGGAGATAGGAACATCCACACCATTTCAACCATTTGAACAAGTTGTCTAACTTTTTTTTTAATATTATTGAAAATAAGTTTATATATGCGTTTTCATTTGAAAATTTTTAATATATATATAACTGTACATGTATATTGTACAGTTTACTATTCAAGATGTTCTTGTGGGGGAAGTTGTAGTGGATGAGTAACAAATGGACAGGGAACCTCGTATTTCATGATTTTTTTTACATTTTGTTTTTTACATGAAGTTCTATATATTCTCACTCAATTTTAAAACATCAAATTTTAATTTTGTATACATTGTGTACAGGTTCCCCATGCTTCGCAGGATAGCTAGAGGATTGTGACTTTGCTGGGAGAGACACTACATCCATCTGTATTTGATGGATGATGCACATGCACTATTTGATGGATGATGCACATGCACATGTGCAACATTATATTTTCAATAGATTTAGTCTTAAATTTACTTTTTTATATATAGTCTTATCTAGATGCAGTCATATATAACTTGATACTTGATACTTGTGAGATCTACAAATTTTGGACATATTTTATGTGAACTACATTTGGTACATGTGAATGTGATATATAATGTTTTTAAAACTTAAGTTTTGGATGGTTGAACTACATTTGGCATATGAAGTAATGTTACAGTGTTATATATAATTTGTTTTGCTTTTAAAATCAAGTTTTGGATGGTTGAACTACATTTGGCATGTGATGTGAAGTAATGTTGTGTTAAATAATTTGTTTTGTTTTTAAAGTGTTATGGTTGAACTACATTTGGCATGTGAAGTAATGTTACTTGATACTTGATACTTGTGATCTATAATGTTTTGTTTTTAAAACTCAAGTTTTGGATGGTTGAACTACATTTGGCATGTGAAGTAATTTTGTGTTATAATTTGTTTTGTTTTTAAAACTTAAGTTTTGGATGGTTGAACTACATTTGGCATGTGAAGTAATGTTGTGATCTATAATGTTTTGTTTTTAAAACTTAAGTTTTGGATGGTTGAACTACATTTGGCATGTGATATAATGTTTTGTTTTTATTGGATAGTTGAACTACAATTGGCATGTGAAGTAATGTTGTGATATAATGTTTTGTTTTTAAAACTCAAGTTTTGGATGGTTGAACTACATTTGGCATGTGATTATGATATAATGTTTTGTTTTTAAAATTCAAGTTGTCGTTTTCCAAACAAAAAAAGAAGTTCACATGAATATATGTACATGTATAAATGATTTAAGTACATGTTTGAATATATATGTTAAAACGATTGAAGTACAATACATGTTGATATATATATATATATATATATATATATATATATAAACAATCATAAGATTCTAGGTCTTGTTAGATGTGTCAAACAATCATAAAATTTTAAAAATGCATTCTATAATGTATATATATCCAGTACGTGCAACATTTTTCATCAATGCACATAGAAAAGATACTTTCAGTTAATTGCATTCTAGAACATATATATCCAGTACTCAACATTTTTCATCAATGCAAATATAATTTAGCTACTTTCAGTTAATTTCATTCTAGAACATATATATTCAGTACGTGAAACATTTTTCATCAATGCACATAGTAAAACTTCTTGAACAGTTAATTGCATTCTAGAACATATGTATCCAATACGTGCAACATTTTTCATCAATGCACATAGAAAAGCTACTTTCAGTTAATTGCCTACAACATGTATATATCCAGTATGTGCAACATTTTTCATCAATGCACATAGAAAAAATACTTTTAATTAAGTGCATTCTAGAACATAGATATCCAATATTTGCAACATTTTTCATCAATGCACATAGAAAAGCTACTTTCAGTTAATTGCATTCTAGAACATATATATATCCAATACTTCTAGAACATATATATCCAGTACTTGCAACATTTTCATCAATGCACATATAAAATCTACTTTAAGTGATTATTGCATTCTAGAACATATATATATCCAATACATGCAACATTTTTCATCAATGCATGTATAGAAAAGCTAATTTCAGTTGATACTAGTGTGCATGTACCAAAACAATGTACATGTGCAAACACTTGCACAGGTAACATAACAAGGCAGTTCAATTTTTAGTTGAGTTCTGGAAGTTCTAAAACATGAATCCAAAGAGAAGAAATTGTTGGGCAGTTCAATCAAAAAAATTCCAATGGAATGCCATCTTCAACGATCCATTCATGATCAGGTTTTGACATTTTCCATTTCTTAATTTTCGATTTTTTCTTTGATTGAACCTCTATCAACTTTATGCGTGTTGCACACACCAAGTGACTATATTGACAACTTATGTCATCAGGTTCATAGTCTTGAAAGTAAAAAAAATCCCCACTTTGATTAGTTTGTCTAAAGAAATAACCCTTTAGTATAATAGGTCCTCTGTCATATGGAAACCCGTGATCATTATATTTTTCTAATAATTTCATCTTTCATTCAGTGCAACGCATCAAATAATACTTCACATTTTCAACGTTCTCAGTAGGTGCAATTAAAAAAAAAACATCTCCTGCACAATAAAACAAACTTAACAAACTTATGTATTTAAATTTAGATCATAATTAACATGAAAAATTGAATTTAAAATAATTTTAGTATCTATTTCTAGATCTCTATCATTTGAAAGCAATTCAAATGTTACCTTCTCTAACAAGATCAGAAACTCAATCACCATTAGATGATATTGTAGTCTCTTCTGATTGCATTTCTTCAAACATTGCAACATACATTTTCCCCTTTGTATTTAGCTCTGTATGTTTCCAATATTTTACATACATTTTGTTTTCACAAACATCATTGGATTTTGTTTTGTCTGTGAAAACATGACAAAAACAAGAATATTTTCTTTTATCCAATGCAAACACATTTGTGGAAAACTTTGTTTTAATTGAATGCAATTTTCGAGTCCCTTTTATTGTTTCAATGTCATTTCCAATTGATCTATCTACATCTTTGATCCCAATATGCCAAAAAAACCTATATATGGAAAATTCAAAGAAGAATGTAAATATGATATCAAAATACCATCAAAGATAATCATTGTGATAAATGTACACTGTTTAAAATTGGATATCCAATAAAAATTAAATTGAATGTACCTTCGCACTTCCCTTGATCGATTAGTCTCATGGCTTAGAGCAGCGATGCACCATTGAACAAATTCTTTAGCGTCCACGATTCAGTTTGCAGAGGGGTTCATTTGATATCTTCGAAGTGCTCATTTTATGCATGCCCTTGCACCATCATGTTCTCCTTTTCCATGGCCAGTCTCAAAAAAATTCCAATCATGTTTAATGCAGGTTTTCTTATGAAGACAACACAACCAAAAGAATGATCATGAAGATTTGAATTGACCTACGCATCCATCTAACCATATCCAATGTTCATTGAATTTTATTCCACGACTTTTCAAGGAGTCTTAAATATTTCCAAAACAATGTTGTACAAAATATGTATCATGTGTACGATCATCACTGATATAAAACTGATATTCATTAATAGCATGCCAATTTTCACTGGTGCTTTCTATATGATCAACGTTTTGTTCAGCATGTCTATATAGAATATGGACGAGCATGGAGACTTGGTCAGAATGATAGTATTCACTCTGAATTTCTTTTTGTGGAACAAATGTGTATTTTTCTGCAAAATCAATCACTGACAAAATGGTCCCTGGTGGAAAAACTTCACGAGATTTTTTGAATTGCAAGTCTTGCCATTGAGCTCTATGGGAATGCTTGGTGTATTTGTAAATTTCTGCCTCAAACTTTCTCAAAAAGTCTATCAGAAAAATTTCGTCTTCTAGTAATTCAATTCTTTTAACACTATTTGTACCTTGAATCGATGTATCGATATATTCATATCTCTTCCATTTCACTTTCATGTTGGACAATGATTGATCATTTATATCAATACGATATTTGTTTTGAAATTTAGTCAAATTTCCACAATCATCGCATTTTTTACCACCAACACATTTCTTTTTGTAAAATAATTCATCGCTTTCTCTTTCACATAGAATTTGAGATATGAAATCACGGATAGTGGAAGGAGGAGGTGAATCTTTCCAAAATTTTCTACCAAAATTAAGGAATGTGTCATAATATAACTAAAATTCCACATGATAATGGCAACAACAAGTGTCGCATACGGTGATAGGTTTTACATACCATGGTTTTTGTTGAACAAAATCATTTATTGAGACATGAATTTCACGATTCTCTTCTTTGAACTTGTTGAAAAAATCTATCTGAGTGGTGTCCAATCAATGTTTTTCATGTTCTTCGTACTGATTTCATGCTATTATTCTTCGCATCACATCCCTTGCATTTGGCGAAACACGTGAATTTTTCTTCCAATATTCATATATTGTTTTTTTAACATTTTCTCCAAGTCTATCTTTGTATGGTTGCCTACAAATAGCTCTCCAACAAGCGAGTTCATCATTTACATCTATTTGCAACCAAAATTTCCGATGTTTGTGCAAAGTTTTTCGTGAGGTTCCTAATGCTCGTGCCATAGATTTTACCAAGCGATTCTCTTTAGTACTTGATGAAACCACTACCATATGTATTGCTCTACGTACAACTGAAACATTTTTCTGTCTAGATCTTCTAATTGAATTTATAGCACTATTTATATTTTGTATCACATTTTCCTTCATTTTTTGATCTTTTGTTGTTTTCCGAATACCCAATAAAGTCTTAGTTTCTTTTAATTTACTTAATGATAGGAGACCTTTCAACATTTGGGATTGAACTGTCACATTTTCCTTTATGAAGTACGTATCAAAAATGTGTTTAACACGATATATTATAACATGGTCAGCTCTTTTATCTCCATATGTGTGAGTGTCAACATTTTCTAACATCTCATCATTGACATTGATTTCATCTGTACATATTCGAATGAATAGTACATAATAAGTTTACATATTCAATAAATAACTAAACTAATAAATATATGTATAATTTCAATAATACATGCATGTGTTCAACATTTATATATATATATATATATATATATATATATATATATACCTTGTGATTCAATTTCTTCACTTGAATTTCTTTCAACATTTTCACCATCTTCAATCATTGTTTCAATGTGTCTTTCACTTTCTCTTCCAAAATTTTGTATCTCATCATCAATGTTTTGAGGAATATCTCTCTCTGTTTACATTGCAAAATACTTTTCAAATTAGTTCATCAAATAAAAATTAAGCTTCACACTTTACACTAAGAGAATTTCAAATATCAAATTCATAATATTTACATTTACATACCTACTTCAAATTCTAGTTGAGGTTGATTTTCCCTTTCAATATTTGAGAGTGTTTCTCTCTTTCTTTTGCAAGATTCTCTCCCCTCTTCTCTACGTTCCTTGGGGTCTCTTGTTCAATTATATTTTCTCGTGCAATTCCTTCAATTTCCCGTCATAATAGAGTATGAAGTTCAAAACATTTCCTTCAAAAATTTAGACAAAAACTCAATTAAAAAAACATCACAAAATATATAACTTAAAAAAACCTCATTTTAAAATTTTTGCAAAAAATACATACTTCAATCCAAAACACTTTAAAAAATCCGAGAAAAAAATGTCTTATAAAAATGAAACGAAGCTCAAAATATTTCCTTCCAAGTCCTGCAAAAAAATTTCATTAAAAAAGTTACACAAAAACTCATTTTAAAAAATCATTATAAAATATTTACTTCAACCCAAAACACTTACTCTATAAAAATTTCACTTCAAAAAATACCTCCAAAAGATGTCCATTGAAAATTAAATCCAACTTCTTAAAAAATGTCACTTTAAAAAATACTTCAAAAAAGCCGCTAAAAAAATATCACTTTAAAAAATACTTCTAAAAAATTTCCTTTGAATATTAAGCCTAAAAAGAGTCCTTTCGAAATTAAGTCCAAAAAATGTATTTTGGAAATTAAGCCCAAAAACCTCTAAAAACAAAATACATCCAAAAAATAAAAAATAAAAATACTTATAAAACAAACAATGAAAATTAAGCCCAAAACTTCTAAAAGAAAATTACTTTAAAAAAAACAATGAAATTTGAGCCCAAAACCCCTAAAAACAAAATACCTTAAAAAAAAATGAAGCCCAAAAAACATCCAAAAAATGTATCACATACCTCCAAGAAATGTTCTTTGAATGTATCTCCAAGAAAAGTCCTTAAACCCAAAACAATCATTTGCAAAAATGTCCTTTGAATGTACCTCCAAGAAAAGCTCTTAAACCCAAAATAATCATTTGAAAAATCCAACCAAATGAAGAAATTGTCTCTTTTATGAGTGAGTACTTGATCTGTATGAGGCGGGGGAGGCATACCTATGCCCACCGAGAGAAAAAAGTACAAAGAATAATGGTGTGTCTAGCAAAGATGGGATTGAACTATATAGTACATGCTGGCATAAACATGGGCTAGTTAAAAAAACATGATAATGGATTCCACATACATACTGTGCCTGGGACAAAAATCAGGAATTATACAATAATATCTGAGCACATGAGATATAAGTACAACCAAAGAGGCCCTGTAAAATAGGAAAGGGCTCTGAAAATATGAATCATACATGCAAATTAAAAAGGTATTGCAAGCGGCTGAGGCCATAACGATCAAATATGTGGAGCTGCATCCAAGGCTGTAATAGAGAGGCCATCACAGCATGTGGGGGGATACTTGAAGGGCCACCCCATCATGAGGTATGAAAACATCTCACACACACCTAGGAATCATTGGAACAATCTGCTGCATCATTGAACCATTAAGTATACAGATATTGATCATGCCATGAGGAGCTATAACTGAGAAACAATCAAGTCAAAGTGAAATAAAGGGTCCCTTTGCCTGATCCGAGGCACTGAAAAAGAGTGGAAGCTAGAACCAAGGTACACCACCCTCTAGACCTATCTTTTGGAATGAATAAGATGATGTCAATAGAAGGAGGCCGTCCATATGTGAGGCAATAAGGAATCCTCAACTAAGGCATGAGGGATAATAGTAGAGCAATTGATAGATTGACACCAGCGATGATGGTGGAATGGGGGGGATTGAGTAGTGGGCTGACAAGTTCCCTTGGCAAAGCATAAAGGGCATGGATGACCTACCAGCTACTAACTCAACTCTGGAGGGGATAAGGGATAGTATGACTGGGAGCCAAAATGTGCGACACGAGAGAGGTACAAAGAAATGAAGGATGGAAGACTGTGGTGAGAGATATAGAGGACTCGAGACAAACTCCATGGATGTGATGATGACTCAAATCGGATGCTCTAAATAATGGAAGCTCGATGACGCTACAACACAGAATAGGCCCAGTGGGGATCATAAAAATCATGAGCACAAGTTGGTTACTCAGGACTAAAATTGACACGAGAATAGACAAGTATGAAGGCAAGGTGGTGCCCCAAGTACAAGTGTCGCAAGTGAAGAAATTAAATTTTCAGAAGCGGTGAAGTGATCCTTCTTGGAAAAAATGGTTTCGAGTGAAGGATCAAATCACCAAACAATAAAAGCTAGCTACCTATAAGAAATAAAACGTTCATTTCAAAAATGGGAAATCCTAAGGGTAAAATTTCTTAATGTAGAGCACATTGCGAGGATTGAGAAGGGGGTGGTCTTCGAAATCCTCTAGAAGGTATGCCCCTTTACCCAAATCTTTACTAATGATGTAAGGGCTGAGCCATAATGAGTCATAATTCCCATGACCGAGGAAATCATGAGCCTAGTCCTACAATAAAACAAGATCGCCTTCATGAAAAGTACGAGGGTGGAATTTTCAGTCATATTGAGCTTCAGTGAGCTTCTTAGCCACCTTAGTGGTTTGCAATGAAACATGACTATCTTCAAAAGCGTGCTAAATAATGATAAGTCTTTTTTCTAAGGGATGGGTGTCAGGTCGAAGTTTGACGGCTAGGTGAAGGGAATGGATTTCACAGTCGATCAATAAGACTGCATCCTCACTAAAGACAAGGTGGAAAGGAGTAAACTTGGTGGTGGTTTTAATAGAATTTCTTTGCCACAAAGCATGGAAGAGCATAAGGTGCCAGTTGGTTTTGTGCTTATTCACCGTCCGTTGAAGCATATTTTTAAGGATTTGATTGACCACTTCAACTTGGCCATTACCTTGGGGGTAATAGGACGATGAATATTTGTTCTCAAAGCCCAACAGAGAGGATAGCTCATTCCATATCTCATCTTCAAAATGTCGGCCATGGTCGGAGACCAATTGTTTCGGAACTCTGAATCAAGCAATAACATGGTTAAAGAAAAAAGGGTTGCAGTAGCTACAATGTTGTTGAACGTTGGCATGGCATCAGCCCATTTGGTGAAATAGCCAACTGCCACAATGATATACTTGTGGTTACAAGAAGATGTATTTCGACACTCCCTAAATTGTATGGACCACTTACAGAAGGGTCTAGCTGAGATGATAGTATGGAGGGGAGCCAGAGGGGCTTGGGAATTTGGGGAAAAATGTTGGAAATTGGAAGAGTGCTTGACTGCTTCAATGCAATCACCAAAGAGAGAAGGCCAAAAATACCTAGCGTGCATGATTTTATGGGAAGTAGTGAGACTAGAGAGGTGGCCACTACAAGCACTGCTATGGTAGGCATTAAGGACTTTCTCAACTTTAGCGTTTGTGAGACAATGACAAAGGATAATATCTACACCGCGATGATAGAGGTCGTCACCGATGAGAAGGTAGCGGAGGGCCTGGTGTCGGATACATCATCGAGCATCATGGTCAGGATGGAGGGCGAACTTTTGGATTTGCAGATAAGTGAGGATGTCACCATACCAAGGGTAATCCGAAGTAATGGAAAATAAATGTTCGTCAGGAAAATGATCATTAATTGGTGGATCCTGCGTACCGGTAGGTAATTCAGAAATGATTTGAGCCAGGGCTAAACATTTCTTACTCTTTGGTGTGACACATTCAAGATTGAATTCCTGAAGGATAATGATCCAATAGGCATACTTCCCATTAATGATCCATCGACTCAATAGGAAGGCCATAGGGTTGGAATTAGTCACGACTTTGGTGGAACGCATGAGGATATAATGACGAAGTTTTTGGACCGAGAACACAATAGCCAGAGCTAATTTCTCTTCATGTGAGTAGGAAATAGGTGGGCCTACAAGGTTCTTACTGACATAATAGATAACATGCTCGATTCCATTGTCATCTTCCTGAATAAGGACCCCAGCGACCGAATGGGTGGATGCTGAGATGTATAGGATGAAATCCTGATCAAATTCAGGGGGATGAATCAAGGGAGAAAATATGAGAGCATGTTTCAGGGCATAAAAAGACTCTTGAGAATAGTCATCCCAAACGAATGGAATTTTAGATCTAGGGATTCTAAGAAACCCATGCGTGGTGGTGGCATAGTCAGGTACGAACCGACGAAGGAAATTAGCTTTTCCTTGGAGGCTTTGTAACTGGAATAAGGTATAAGGAATAGGAAGCTCAAGAATGGCTTGAACTTTGAAGGTGTCAAGTTTTATACCATCTTTAGACACAATGAAGCCTAGAAGACAGTCGGAAGGAGAACAAAATATGCACTTCAGCGGGTTGAGGCAGATATTATACCTGAGACATCAAAGAGAGATGGTACGCAAATCATGGAGGTGTTGTGCCTGATGATTAGAAAATGTAGTGAGGTCGTCTAAATAAGCAAGGATAATATCAGATAGGTCATGAAAACAGAATGAAATGGCCCGCTGAAAAGTGGCTCCGACATTTTTAAGGTCGAACGACATGACCCTATAAGAGAAGGTTCCCCATTGACTAATGAACACAGTTTTAAGCTAATCAGCATGATGGATAACAATCTGGTTGTATTTGGAGAAAACATCCATGAAGGATAGAACCTCATGCCATACATACTCTTTGATGATTTTTTCAATGAATGGTGTGGGGAAGTTTTCTTTGGGAGAAGATTTGTTCAGGTCGTGAAATTCAATGCAGACAAAGATGGTGCCTTGTTTTTTGAGAACATGAATCAGATTGGACACCCAAGTTGTGTATTCAATGGGATAGATAAAACTAGCCTGCTTGAGCTTGTTGATTTTGGCTTTGAAAACCTCTCTTCTGGAACGATTAATGGGTCTCAAATTTTTATGGACAGGATTAGCATTGGGCCATGTATCGATATGGTGTTCGCCAATGGAAGGATCAAGTCCAAACATTTCTGAAGAGGATCAGTCAAAAACATCACATAATTCCTTGAATAGCTTAGTGTAAGCCTCAATTTCTTTTGGGGTGCATTGGGTGGCCAAGGTAATGTTTTCTTCTACCCCTGGTTTGTCAGTAATGTTGAATTTAATGGTAGGAGAGATATTGGCCATATTTCCTTCTTCGAAAGCATCAAGTGCAGTGATGGGATTTCTAAACTAATCGACCTCATCGGGAATGAAGTCTTTTGACTCCACAACATATTGGTCCCGGTACTACTGCGGGAGGAAGTATGCACAATGGTGCATATCATCCCATGGAAAGTTAGGGGAAATCATAGCTTCCATAATGTCTTCATCATAATGGAAGATGGGGTGACTGGTGGAAGGATGAGAAAATGACGCGGCAAAGATACATGACTCATCATCATGAGAGGAAAGGTTCACATGCAAATTGTCACGGAGGGTGACAAAAGAAGAAGTAGATGAAGGATCCACCAATGTTGAGCCCAAGGGGATCGATGAAGGGAGGTGAGATGAAATAGAAGGGGAAGGCCTAGAGGGGTCTTCCACCGTGGATCTCATAGATGATGACAGGTAGAGAATAGTGACCCAAGGCTCCATCATCTCAACATCGAGAGGGGTAATTTCAATGGGAGCAGATGTGTCCTCTAGTTCTACTAAAGAAAAACTCGCAAGAAAGGGAGAGGTGGACTCATTATGCTTGTCCTCGAATTGGAAAACCTCTTCCAAAGAGGTGTGGTAGTCTTCAAGGTGGGGACATAGGTGAGTATAGTGGCCATGGAAATCACACAAAGCATAAGGATGATTTTTTCACAAACTCTTGATTTTCGGGGTTTAATCAGGTAAAGTAACATGGAATTCTGAGATATCAGACTCAAGAAATGCTTCATTGACCATGGGCTTGATACGAGATAATTTAGGACAATTATGGGTGGCATGACCAACAACATCAAACAAAGCACATAGAGGTGTACTCTTTGGAGGCTTAGGAGCAGCAAGTGTTGTCTGGGTAGCCTTGTCCTTAGGTGCCTTTTGGCGGGCTTTTCCCCTGTCACCCGAGGTTTTCGAAATAGGAGTAAGTTCCTGTTGAGGTAGCTGAGGCACAAAAGCAAAGGGAGGGGTCATGGCGACCGGTTGGACTGGGATTAAAGTAGTGTAAGGTTTGGACTAAATAGGTGGGGTATTGGCTGGGGGATCAATGTACTATACTGGGATCACTAGGGCCATGTTAGGAGGGGAAAAGGTAGCCATAACAGGTAACGAAAATACTCCAACAGGGGGAGCAAGAGAAGGTATTTTACCGGAGGGGTAATGGCCAGGGGGGACAGCTCTGAGATGGTTAAGGCCAGGGGGAACCCTTCTAGGAGGAAAAATATGATCAGGGACACCAGCTGCAGATGAGGGGCCTTGAGGAGGAGGTCTTGAAGGCTGAGTCAAAGTACTAGGAGAATGTTGCAAAGTGTCGGGCTGCTAACTAGTCAAACTAGACCGTTTGAGGTCAGACCGAGATGATTGCATCATGGAAACATCCGACGATCTAGGGTTAGATATGAGAGAGAGGAGAACAGGGAAAGAACCAATAAAAGAGGAATCTTTATAGACTCTGGGTGAGACACTAGTCGGAGGTTTGACTTTTTTTTATTGGCCACCAAATAAATAATGTACTGTAAAGAGGTCTGAGACTTCAGTTCGTAAAATTTCAACTAATCTATAGTGCAGATATTTCTATTGTGAGGAAAGAGAATCTTACGGTGAATGGCAGATGGGACAAAAAACATCGCATAAGTGTAGCTATGACCCAATAGAATGTTGTAGTCTAAGGGGGCATCAACGACTTCAATGTCAACATAAACATTCTTTCCCATAAGAGTAATAGGACAATTGCGGAACACGGCAAGGGGTTGAGAAGAGTGGCCATCCCACACAAGGAGGGTGATAGTGGAAGGGGTCAACTCGGGAAATCCAAGTTGTTTCCAAAGAGAGGTGGACATCACGTAGGTGGATGCCCCCTCGTTAATGATACAATTGGAGAATTTGGCATTTAGGATCTTGACAGATATTTGGAAAGCGACGAATGCAGGAAGGGGTGGATGCTCTGACTTGTCAACATCGAAGACAATCAAACGATCATATGAAGGATCCACAATTACCATTGCAGCTAGTAGATATTTTCGTTGTGAAGGGCACAACTGGAGGACATCCAGTGTTGACATGGTGGCAGGGGATTGCGCCAGGTCATCTACTAGACTCTAGCAGTGGGTGGCTTTACCAGAAGTAGTGTTTTGGCATAATGGTCCCTTGGGGATCGTGGTATGAACCTCTTCCTTAAGTTGAGGGATCTTTAAAGGACCATTGGGTGTCGAAAGAGGCTATGTGGGACCTGAATATGGGGCTTTGGTGACAGATGTAGCGGGGGGGCTTGTTGTACTGATGGGACCAAGTCTGAAGGTTGATATCGATGGTATTGGCCTGGTAAAAGTACATCATGAGGATCTAGTAATCATAGGTACCAGATGGAGGAAGCTGAGCAGTTGCCTGACCTCCAGGGGGTTGGGAAGCTACGTATTCTTATTGAGGGAAAGGATTGGTAAACAAAACTGGTTGAGTAGGTGCAGCATTAGGAGGAATCGAAGAAGATTCTTGGTTTCCTTGGGATGCGATTTCAGCTTTCAACATTTGACGCATCTGAGGTAAAAGGGGACAATAATTGGTACAGTGACCATAGAAACTGCAACAAGAACAAGGCTTGCTCATGCGAATAAGCCTTTCCTTCATGGGATGAGTGCCCTATTGCTGAGTTACAGTGTTAGATGTATTCCCTTAGGTATTTTTTCCTCGATTACCTAGAGCGGGTTGGTTTTGTTTGCCTTTCCTCTTCTTTTTGGAAGTGGGATGATTATTCGCACTCTACTGCATATACAATTGACCCTTGGGGGGGGGGTTTGGCTGCTGTTGCAAAGTTTGATAAGGAAAGGGAGGTTAGGGTGCTTGTGCAAGAGGAGCTGGAGCACCAGGCTGCAAATACTAATAATAAGGAGGTTGGTCAACATTCGGGTAAACAGGTTTGAAAAAATCAGACCCTGTCATCCGAGGATGCAATTGGGCAAAGTGTGAGGCATTTCATGTCCTGGATACATGCTGCCGAGAGGGGGAAATGTGCTAGAGGAGTTGGCCCCTCCATGATGGAAACCATAACCTATACGAGGATGAGTGTACGGATGTGTTGTGACCAGCAACAACCCCCCTTTTTAATATTAGTAATGATACTAAATAAATGGGGACCCTTAGTTTAAAAAATCCAAAAAATCAATTAGGATTTGTTTTCCTTTTCAAATAAAACTTTCTATCATAAACTTATAGAAATCCCTTAGAAAGAACATTAAGAAATACTTAAGTTTATGATAAATTACAATAAAATTGCTCTTTAAACAAAACAGTGCATCCATAGCAAAATAGTATATATCTTTTATAGAACTGAAAATGCGATTTTGCGCTTTTGCGATAATGCGATCCCAAAAGCGTATACAACAAACACATTGGTCGCAAATCGCATAGCGCAGAAAACAGAAGTGATTAGTGAATATCTTTTGCGCTATTTTCAATTTTTCGATTTTGCGATATGCGCTTTTGCGATTTTGCGATATGCGCTTTTGCGCTATTGCGCAATTTCCACTTTTGCGCTATTTACATAACTGAGATGACTTCATTTTGAGATATTGCGATATTGTGATATTACGCAGCAAATCGCAGATCGTAATGTCGCAGATTCATGTAGGCACGCTATCCAAAGGCAATCTTCCCATATATCAAATCTGTTATGCGCTTTAATGATTAAATTAAATGATTGGATTGAAAATTAATGGTAAATGAGATTGTGTTTGAATTGAAAGTCGTTTCACGATTAAAATATTATATTTCATCCACTTTCACATTTAAAACAGTCTCATCACCTTTCCTATGCCATTACTCTCATTTACTCGTAAAACGCAGGCACGAAGGAGCAAACGTCTATACAAAGCTTCCACTAAACACTATGGGTAAGAAGGAGAAGAGATCGAGTTCTGAAAACAAAGAAATGGCTTTGCTGTATGCAGACACCACTTGTAATAAGGATGCCGGTATATCCACTTGGGAAGGAATGTATAATATGCTAGAGGAAGAAAACCCTGTGGTGATGAAAGTTGTGGCTACAGTAGGTTCCAGTAATACGTCTGAAGCAACCCTTAGAGAACTAGCTTGCTCATTTCTTCATAGAATAGCAGCAAGGCCAAGGATTCTCCCGTATACGGACATGGTGAGATGGGTACTGGACAACACTGATATTTCAGACAGGCAATTTAGAACTCCATTTGAAGAGCCAATCGGGTCATTCACCATGGAAGACATGAAGCTGATGCATAAGTTGTCGGAACCTCAAACACCTTATAATAAGCAATTTATGGAAAAATTTGCCAGAGAACATGCGAATTTGTCAGAATGCACACAGGAATGGACCAAAAGAGATGAACCATTGAAGAAAATCAAACACGAGTAGACAGTACCAAAAAAGGATGTTTCAGATGCTGTTCACAAGTTCAAATATCCAAGTGGGCAAATTGACACAGTTTCTACCACAAGATAAGGTATGTAAGTTTGCCAAAATCATCCTCTATAGAACTTTTATAAGTTACTAAAGAAGCTGTTGGAGATCAAGAGTTCTCAGAGAAACATAAAGCTCTTCTTGAGAGAAGTCGGCAGTTGAAGAAGACTTGAAATAACTGTAAGACAAAATGAGGAAACATTGACCAAATTCAAGGCACTTCATGTTCAGTAAGGAAAAAGATGTGGAGCGTGTTCCGCACAGAGAAAAATTACTGCGAAAGGTCAAATCGATAAAATGAAACTAGTTTGGCTAAAGTATGAAATGAGAAAATGGTGAAGCAAAATCAAGATGAAATTTCAAAATTAATAATAGAGCAATAAGCTCAAATAAAGGAAAATGCACAAATCAAAAGAGCAGAGGATGCGGCTACAGCAGCAAACACTCTCACTGATTGTGTAAATGATAATTTACACAAAGCTAATTTAATTCCTGAAACTGTTCCAGGATATCTCCCACAGGCACATCAACTGCAAGCAGAATGGAGGCAAAAGGCAGAAGAAAGAGCAAAATCTATCCAAGTGCTAACAAAATTGAATTGGGACTCATACTGGATGTACTGGGTGAAGCCACACAATCAGCACAGTGCACTTAATTGTATCATCAATGCTACAGAGAAGATTACTCCTACGCTTGCCGACTCTTTCTTTTCAGGACAGTTGAATTCCGAAGTCGGTCAACCGCATCTTCTCAAAACTATGCTAGATGCCTGCAAGTTTAAAGATCAAGTTCATAGATAGATAGATTTAGTTTTAATTTCACTATATTTTAGCCTAGGAAAAGGACGGTCATTGAACCGAATCCTTAATTTTTGTAATAAACTATTTTTAGATTTAGTTAAGTAGTATTTAAACCCTTCTCATGCATTTAGAGAAGGGTCCTGGATCTTAATATTTTTGACTTGGAGATTGCATTTCTGTACTCCATTGTCTTATATATTTTTTAAAAGGATCACATCTGGTGATTTTCATGCGGAATTATCTTTGAAGTGTTGCATTTCTGTACCTTGGAATTTGATTTTGCATCAGAGTTACTGGATTAGAGTATCACATTGCATTTGAAAGTCTTCAAGATGAATGAGGTATTTCTATCCTTTCACTATTGATTTCTTTTGTCTTATGATATTCGCTTTAAAATTGCTATCATTTATATATATTTGTTTTCACAACGCTTCCTTTTATATATCATTTCTGAGTATAATTGAAACGTTATCTTTCATAAGTGTATATGTAGGATGTTATCGCGAAAGTAGATATGATATGTTAATACAAATATGTTGGGCTATTGCGCTTAGAGTTATCTTTATTTGTTTACCTTTATATTCAGTTTAAAATAATAATACATTTTCATGGTTATTGTTGAATTGGAACAATCTTAAGTTGTATTCACATATAATTACCCGGGTTAGTGTTAGAATTTCTTTATCAGTATTTAGCTTAAATTAGATAGTTTTATTTCAGTTAGTTTAGTCCCATTTCCACCCATCCAATCCAATCCATTTAGTTACAAGGAAGCTGGTCCTTTAAATCCAGTCGGAGCCACCACACCAAACGGAAAAGGAGCTGTCTTAAGGTCCCGACCGGGTGGTTTTCCCCGATGTTTGAAGCAGAGATTTTCTAGGCTTCAACATTTTTGGCGCTAGGAGGAGGGCCTGAGCTATGAATGGCAAGTAAATATTTATCCACAAGCCATTCTGAGAGCAAAACACCCTCAATAACTTCTTCAATTTCTTCTGAAATTCAAAATCCTAGAGAAGAAATTGCAGAAAATATTCAGACACCCACTACCAAAATCTCAAAACATTCAGACAATCAACATCCTGAGTCTCTCGAAGTTCAAGATTTAATTCATAAATTGAAAGGATTCTCATTATCTCTAGAAGAGTCTGAAATATCTGAAGGTAGTGTAACTTCAAAATTTGTTTCTTCAAAACCTCTTACTAGGCTTCAAAGTGAAAAACTTGGTATTTCTTCGAAAGAATTCCCTTTACCTAGTAGAGTTAAGACAAGAAAAACTCAATCGGAATCAGTAAGTGATATAAGTTCAACATCTAATATTCAAATACCTGTTTCCGAAATCCCATCTCAACAAAGTACAGTTGTTTCCACATCATCTCCTCAATCATCATCTCCTCAATCATCATCAATCTCAACATCATCTATTCCAACAACTTCTATTCAAACACCACCAGTTTCTACTACTCCTCCAATAGTTGTTCCAATAATGGCTAGGCCATGGGCTACTCCAGGGGCAGTCAACATGGCTGCACCTTTACATGATTTACCAGACAATCCTGGAAAATGGCTTCCAAATTTTAGTCCAGATCTTAACATTCAAGCTGAAGAACATATCAATAACTTTATGCTGGCTATTAATTTGAATGGAGTCATACATGAAGATGTTGTAGTTAGATTATTCCCTTATACTCTCCAGGGAGTAGCAGGATCATGGTACTTTTCATTACCATCAGGATCCATAACAAGTTGGGACATTTTTGCTGATCATTTTTTAACCAAATTTGGAGATGACCGATCAATAGAAACTTTACTCAATGACCTCTCAAATTTGAAGATTGAACCCAAGGAACCCATTAAAGAATTCAATGCTAGATTCAACAAACTCTTGAACAAAATTCACACAGATTCACAGCCCAGTGAACAAGTCAGAATTGAATGGTACATAACTGCCTTACCCTCAAACATAGAAATTTTCGTGGACAGAGCTGCAAAGCCTACATTAGCTGAGAATATGAAAGAAGCTATTGCGGTGGAAAAAACGTATCACTTCTCTGGAAAAGAAAAATGCTATCGAGGAAAGGAAATCAAAGAAAGTCAGCTTCAAAGATGATTCAAAGAAAAAGGCCAAAGATCCATACGACATGGAAGGTTTACAGAAAGTTCTTAAAACCATGTCAAATGAAATGGTTGAAATTAAAAAAACAAGTGGCTGAAACTTCTACCAAGAAACCATTCCGAAATTTTAGAAGAAACCAAGTTGAATCTAAACCTCCTAATGCAATCTCTAATGCAGAATCAGAAGAAGAGGAAGAGGAAGAAGATATATCTATAGTATCAGATGAAGAAAATGAAAATGAAGAAATAGCTGAATTGAATGGAATGTGAGATTTTATTCTCCATAATTCTGATAGTGAAGAAGCTATGCCTGTAAGTACTAGGAGTAAATCTACAGCAGAACCAATGCAAACAGTTCCTAACAAGAAAATTACAACTCCAAGTACCAAAGACAAATCCCCTATAAAGAAAACTTCTCCATTACTTACTCAAAATCATCCATCCCTTTCTAATCCTCCTACATCAACAGCAAAGACTTTAGTAGTGTCAGATCCTATGGAATACAACATTGTCGAGGACATGAAAAAGATCAAAGCTAATATTTCCTTACATGAACTCAGCAAACTAAAACACCAGCAAAAGTTGTTATTGAAAGAATTAAACACTACACCAATTGCTCCTTTACCAAGCGGTGTAGTTGCAAAAGCAGCGAGAGGAACTGGTAAGCCACCAGATAAGGTAGATGCTACTGATACTGTGCTCATTGGGGAAAAGCCAAATTCTCAAACTCCTCCTTTTCTTTTGACTTATGAGATGTACAATAAAAATCTGCACAATTGTTTGATTGATTTTGGAGCTTCCTCCAATATAATGCCTACTTCTGTCTGTGCTAAATTGAATATCGAACCACAGAAATCAGCAGTTCATATCGTTCAATTGGATCGCTCTAAAGTTCAAGTTGTGGGAGAAATCAATTCAGTTACTATCAGATTAGCTTCTGATCCTAGGATTGTCCAAAGAATTGATATTTTGATTGTTGATATTCCTGAATTCTATGGATTAATCTTGAGCAGGGACTTGTCTGCGAAACTTAATGGTTATATCTCAACTGATTATTCACATATGTGGCTTCCCCTCTTTTGTTGTTGACGGGAAAATATGTCCGGCCAACAGTAGGGGATCTCCCCGGTAGAAAGTCCCAATCAGACTTAGAACCGTTTGGAGTAGGGATCCCGTCCGGGGTGTGGGTCCGGCTACCACTTAAATGACTATCTCTTCGGTTTCGAGCAACCTGATTGAAACTGCAAACATACACTCATTCACACGATACAGAATACATGACTGATGTATAAAACCAATATATGACACTGTGCGTAGCAAGGTGATAGACAAAATGCATACACTCAGGAAGTGTCGTTAGCAACACATCTATGAGGTATGCATGCAGGATAATCTGACCGCCAAAGAAACAGTTCTTCGTGGCGAGAATATCCCTTAACTTTCCGGAAGATATAACGAAATGCTAATAAAACAGTTCATTAACATTCATCATGAAGTAAATAACAAACTAGAGCATCATCAACACAATCACAGATAGCTATGGTGCATAAATGATACTATTGATAACACAGATTCATTAATCAGAAGATATTCTGAAACTGCACGTAGAATACACACAATGTTGTCACAGCTAAACACATCATCCAATCAAAGGGGTTTTAACATGTATTATATTTCATATATCAAGAGTATGATTCCTCAGTTACAATGCAATAATGCCTTTCAGTCCAAAAAAGAGCAGCCCTTTACAATGCTCCCCACAGGGGTATTTATAGATTCAACAGACGCACTTATGGCCTTCCGACGGTTCAACTTCCCGACGGTTCAGCTTCCTGTTTGCCAAAATTGCGACCTGCGACCTGGTCGCAAATGCGACCTGCGACCTGGTCGCAAGTGCGACCTGCGCCTTGGTCGCAGGTGCGACTTGCGACCCAGCGTTTGAACTATGGAGGTGGTCGCGCAATTGAGGTTTCTGGAACGTCGACTTTCTTGCCTTTGAGGAAATCTCTCCAAGTCTGGTAATCTGCCGTTATAGGAGCGACAAGAGGGCTTTCCTCTTTTATCCGATGCATACATTCTAGAGCATTCGGCACCAGAGTCTCCTTCTTCTGGGAGATCATCATTGAGAGAGAAGCAAGCTTGGTGTAGATTTGCACTGGGGTGACAAGCAACCGGTTCAGGTTCTCTTGTGATGCTTCGAATTCCGGTGCGGCGGCGGCTTGTCTTACTGGCTGCAGAAAAGACTGAATTTCCTGCTCTACCTGCTCCCAGCCTTTAGTTTCATTTAGTGCCCCTAATGATGGAATGTGATGAAGAGCGTTCATGGAGTCGATACCACTGATTAGGTGGTTATACGCAGACACTACTTTGTCCAGATCTTTGGACAGCTTGTCTTTGGATTGCATACTCATCCGAATTTGTACTTTAGCTTCTTGCGTATGACTCCAATCCTTCCGAGGCACATGTTCGGGAGCTTGCTGATACTGTGCTGTCCAATTCATCATTTTGTCCAAGGCTGCCGAGGCTTCCCTGAGTTGTTCGTGTTTCTGCCTGGTTTCTTCCCGTGCCTCTGCCAATGGGGCCACCGTTTGTTTCAGGGTGAGCATTTCCTGGTATACTTGCCTCATTGTCATCTCCAACACATCACATTCCTTCCTGACCGCCAGTGGGACCTCATTCACTTGAGCGGGCCTACCCTGGAGCTGGAGCATCTCATTTTCTAGCCTTGATTTCTCCTGCTCTGCCGCTTTTAGCCGGTTCTGTAAAGAAATAATTTCTCTGCTCATCCTCGTGACATTTTCCTCTGTGGCTGCGGCAAAAGCGGTGCCTGCTGATGCTATCATAACTGGATTTGTCCTTGTGTCTGGGACTATGTCCTTTCCGGTGGAGACCGTAGAGATGGCGGGGTAGCCTGGCGCTAAGGATTTCCTTTTCTCTTGCCGTATCTTGAAAGAGAATTGGTCAAATGTTAATCTGGTCAAGTCGAAGACTTCTTCTTCTTGCTCCCCCGAAATGTCACCAACATTGAGGGTACTTCCCGCGCCACCTGCAGGGATATCCAGGGGAGATAGGTCAATGTCATCTATTAGCTCGTCTTCTTCATCGTGCGTTTGACCCTTTTCTTTCTCCTTTTGCCGGCGCTCTGATTCCGCCTTGTCATGTTCTTCTTTCTTCTGGCGTTCTGCCTCTGCTTCTGCTTCCTTTTCCTCTTTCCTCTTTCTCTCTGCCGCGGCGGCTTGTTCTGCCTTTTTCTGACGATCGACTTTGTCGAGTTCTTCTTTCAGTGCCTTTTCTGCCGCCGCCTGTGCCTCCTTTTCCTGTCTTTCTTTCTCCTCCTCTTTTTTCTTTTTTCGTTCTGTCCTGGCATTTTTCTTGCGTTTCTCTTCATCTTCCTTCTTCTTCTTCTCCTCTTCCAGTTTAGCTTGGGCTTCTGCTTCCCTTTGCTGATCTGTGGTGTCAGGTCCCGTACCGGTCTGTGTTCTTTTATCTTTGGAGGAAGAAGAGCCTCCAAGCTTCTGGCTTCTTTCTCCTAAATTCTGATGCTCTTCTTCTTCTCGGTCAGAGTCGATTCCTGGCGCGAGATGCCTGTTTGTGTTATACCAATTTCTTCTCTCGTCCTCATCCGGGCGCTCGACATGCTGATAACTCCATCTAAAATTGGCCCTTTTACAATGTTCAGGAACTATCCTGACTGGGTCGTAAGTTCGGCAATCCAGATTTCTGAAGTGATAGCTTTTCACCTCTTCCCCTTCACGCGCTACTTCTCTGGAGTCCTTGACCGTATAAGCACCAATGGTGAGAGGTAGAGCAGGCCAAGGTTTCTTCTTCCCTTTGGTAAGGACGTTAGAGAAGCCCGCGGTCATCTGGAAACACACCTCCTGTATGAGTACCTTATCGGTAATAAACTTGGGTAGAGCATGTGGTGCTTTAAACGAGCCAAATACTCAGATGATCGTGAATTCGGCGAATGGGAACCAGTGTGCCACCTGACCTAGTGTCTCCATTGCTCGCCAAGACATGCAGGGGGTGTCTTGACCAAATAGTTTCCCGTAGAGGGCGGGAATGAATATGTGAGAGATTTGTTCGATGTCCGACTTGTACCTGGATTCCCAGAATACCCTGGTCTGCAAGTGTATTGCCTGGGTCTGTTCAGGGTCCCAGTTATGTGGCCATCCCTCAACATGCATCTGGGCACAGACAGCATCTAATAGATACGAAGCCATGTAGAATTCTGATGGCGCTCCCTCATCTGGGGCTAAAGCTGAAGCCAAATTTGTGTGCATGGAGCCCATTAATATACCAGCCCAATTGAACCGAGTGCCGTGGACTGTTACGTGTTCTATGATGGTCGCCCATGTTCCGTTGAAGGTGGTGGCATCCGAACGCCCGTATATCCTGCACAGCATGGCGGCCACTAGCTTATAGACCTTCCTCAGACTGGCCACCGGGTACTCCTGGTCCTTTTTGATCTTAAATTTGTCTGGTTCTGCCCACCATCTTCTGATTGTGTCAACCATCGGCACTTCATTTGCAGCAAACCATCTTGGGGTGAAGTTCACCTCTGGTTTGGGTAGCGAGTAGTAGACTTGTGCTCTTGAACTTTCCAATGTTGCGAAAGCTTTCCCTGCACTATCTCGGATTGCGAAGCTTTTCGGATCCGTCTTCTGTATGATCCAGTCCAACATCTCTGGGCACGGAAAGATGGCAGGATGTGACCCAGCTAGGTGCAATTTGGACTTTTTGACTTTCAGATATATTTCACGGTCCGGGAGATCTTCTGGGAACTCCTCTTCTGTCATGGCAAACTCACGGTATACTTCATACCACCTAAGGCTATCCTCCTTTGCGAAGGTGCAAAGGGTGTCTCTGTATATTGGCGGCGGAGATGTTTGTATGTCTGCGTCTGATTCTTCCTCCACCACTTACCTGCTTCTCCTTCGGGATACCCAGGGTGCCATATCGCTAGAGTCGAAGAGGACCGGTGCTGTGTCTGCTCCGAATTCGCCTGCTGCATTTAAAACAGAATCCCAGGATAAGAAAGACATGATGATAATGGCTAAATAGAGTCTGTACATGCAAAAGATTTAATTGACTGTTCTCTGGGAGTCGCTGGGTCGCTGATCCACAAAAGGACTCACCCGCGACCTCGCGACCTTGCGACTAGGTCGCAGGGTCGCAAAGTCGCTGAGCGGGAGTTTTGCGACCTTGCGACCTTGCGACCTGGTCGCTAGGTCGTAGGTCTCACTTGCGCCTGCCGGGGGTTTCGCGCGCGCGTGACCTTGCGGCTAATATTTCTTTAACGGGAAATGTCTGCGGTTTGAACGGGCCTAAACTCACCATAAGGCACAGCCATGAGGAATTAGGCAAGAGACGGGTGACCTTGGGGTTTGTGGGAAACAAAACGACGGTGAAATTCCAAAGAAAACCACACATCCTGTCCAACAAATAAATAAGACCGTGGGGAGGCTCAATAATGGCAAGAAATGCTTAAGAGGGAAACATAGGGAGGAAAAGGCAACTTACCCGGAAGAAAACGCGTCAGTCGACCTGTCAGAGCAATTCCACGGTTTTCGCTGAGAGTCACAAATGCGACCTAGCGACCCGACCTTATATAAAAAGGTCGCACGTGCGGACATTTAATGAGGTCGCAGGTTTCAAGTTTGCGACCTTGCGACCTTGCGACCTTAAGGTCGCTGGGTCGCTAATTTCTTTAAAACTTCATTTTGCGATTTTGCGACCTTGCGACCTTGAGGTCGCTAGGTCGCAAGGTCGCAACGATCGACTCCGACTTTACACTGAGACCTATGCAACCTAGGGTCGAGAATGCATAGGACGCATGGGTCGGGGCAATGGATATGCGACTTAGCGACTTGCCTGCAAAAATTTACTTTGGCTTTTTTCTTCTTTAGTTTTAAGGGGGGCTCCAAAATTGCATGTGTTATGATTTTATGTATTTGAGGGTGTTGTAGAGCTACAACACCTACAGCAAGGAAACCAAATCAACCAAAAATCGAACAAGAAAACATACGACACCGTCACCTAATCTCAACAACAAAACGAGCCCGTAGCATTTAACAACAGCTCATTTTCAGGCTATTCTCACTGAGACCAAATTTTGGAAATTTCGAAGCTCCTCAATCACCTTTTTCTGTAAATACTTTTGTTTCTCAAATAGAAAATTTTTCACAATCTGATTCTTCCAGAATTGTAAATATTTCTGATGTAATTGTAGATAAGTCAATAGATAAGTCTTTATTTTGGTCGTTATATTTTGATGGATCAAAGTCTAGTGATGGAGCTAGAGTTGGATGCATCTTAATTGATCCAGATGGTGAGAAAACTATGCTGTCATGTAGGTTAGAATTTGAGTGTACAAACAATACCGCAGAATATGAAGCCTTGGTTCAAGGACTTTATAAAGCTATAGGGTTAGATGTTAAATACTTGAAAGTCTTTGGTGATTCCGAAATTGTCATAAAACAAGTTAGGAATACTATTCATTGCCTTTCAAGACATCTTAAACACTATCAAACCCTAGTACAAGATCTTACCACTCATTTTTTAGCATTCAATATTTCTCCTATTCCTAGGAATCAAAATACATCAGCTAACTTGTTAGCTAATGTTGCATCTAAGCTCCTTCCTGCTGAAGATTGCAGTCCTGATAGGTTTTCTGTAGAATTGATTTTTCGTCCATCTGTCCCAGATAATGTTACAAATTGGAGAGTATTCTATCATGATCAAGATATTTTAAATTTCATGACTTCAGAGAAATCATATGATGAGAAAATTATTGATGAAGATGATCATAATTTACAAATTTCTTCAAAAGGTAATGAAAACCCCATTCCAAAATCTGTTGTTAAATTAGAGGATTTATATGACATTAAAGACAGATTCAAGAAAGTCACTAATACTAAACTTCAAAGCTCTACCTTGAAGTTTGAATTAGTAAATCTTGGTTCTGATTCTAAACCTCAAAACGTTAACTTAGGACTCAATTTAACACCAAAGGAAAGGAATGCGTTCATTAAACTTCTGAACAAGTATAAAAACGTTTTTGCTTGGAATTATGATGATTTAAAAACGTATGATACTTCGGTTATTCAACACACAATTCCAATGCTTCCTGATATTAAACCTGTTCAACAGAAGTTGAGAAAGATTCATCCAAATCTCGAAGGACAAATCAAATCAGAACTTAATAAACTTTTAAAAGCCAAAATCATTTTTCCTGTAAGGCACTCCAATTGGGTTTCCAATATGGTACCTGTAAGGAAGAAGAATGGTGATATAAGAATCTGTATTGATTTCAGAAATTTAAACAAGGCATGTTTAAAAGACAATTTCTCATTGCCAACCATGGAACAGATACTTCAAAAGGTAGCTGGTTCTGAACTTATGTCCTTTCTCGATGGATTTTTGGGCTATAATCAAGTTTTAGTTCATCCAGATGACAGATTGAAAACAACTTTCAGAACAAAATGGGGAACTTATGCTTATCAGAAAATGCCTTTTGGTCTAATAAATGCAGGAGCAACTTTTCAAAGAGCCATGGACATAGAATTCAAAGGTCTGATCAATAAATCAGTTGTTGTTTATCTTGATGACATAACAGTATTTTCAAAAAAGAGAGCCAATCATCTACATGATTTAAAACAAATATTTAAAAGATGTAGAAAGTTTGGTATCTCCTTAAATCCCAAGAAATCTTTCTTTGCTTTAGATGAAGGAAAAATCTTAGGATTTGTTGTGTCAAAAGATGGTATATATATTGATCCAGATAGAGTGAAAGAAATTTCTGATATTTCTTTACCACATAACAAAAAATCCATGCAATCATTTCTTGGACAGATCAATTTTGTTAAAAGATTCATTCCTGATTTTTCTTTAATTGTTTTACCTATGCAAAATATGATCAAGAAGAATTTAGTATTCAAATGGGGGCATAAAGAGAAAGAAGCCTTTGAGGCAATCAAACAAGCGATCATTAATGCACCAGCATTGAATACCCCGGATTTTTCTAAAGATTTTACTTTGTATACTTTGGCCACCGAAACATCCTATGCAGCTGTTTTAACAAAGCTCAATGATCAGAAAATCGAGGCACCAATTTCTTTCTTTAGCTCAAATCTGCAAGGAGCTGAGCTTAATTATTCCGATGTTGAAAAACAAGCCTTTGCTGTGTTTAAATCAATCAAACATTTCAGACCTTTTCTCTTGAAAACACATACAAAGATCATTGTCCCATTCTCTGCAGTGAGGCAATTATTAATTCAAAAAGAAGTAGGAGAAAAGAGAGCTAACTGGGTAACAACCTTGCAAGAATATGATATTGATATTAAACCAGCTAAAATTGTTAGAGGACAAGGTTTTTGCAGATTATTGGCAGGAGCTCATAACATACCAGAAAGTCAAGATTCAAATCAAGATATTCATGGTGCTGGAGAATGTTATGTATCTAATCTGAGGCTGTCTTATCTATTACTTGAAAAATGGGTATGCTCCTTTGACCTCAAATATAAGAGTAAACGCGTTTAAGGTTAAAGGCTACTAATGAGATCACGATATGTGTTATTTAGAAAAAATTATGATTCAATTTTATAAGAGGCTCTGAAAAGACCGGTCGTAAAAGGTTTTGCAGAGTTGTATATTTAGGACAACAGAGGTCATTTTGGAGGCACGCGCCTGCTTAAAATAATTCATGCTGGTTATTACTGGCCTACCCTTTTTAAATATACGCATGATTATGTAAGGAAGTGCAAATTTGTCAAACTGCAAGTGGAAGACAAAGGAAACCAGCTTTTCCTTTGCAACCAGTGACTATTGAACAACCATTCGAACAATGGGGGCTTGACATCATTGGTGAGATAGTACCTCATTCTTCCAAACAACACAAGTACATCCTTACTGCAACTGATTACTTTACAAAATGGGTAGAGGCAATCCCGTTGAAGGTAGCCAATTCTGATGCAATTATTGATTTCATAGATCAATTCATTATGACCAGGTTTGGTGTACCTCAAGCTCTTATCTTTGATAATGCATCTTACTTCTCTGGAAATAGTTTAATAGAATTTGCGGTCAAAAGAGGTTTTAAATTAAAATATTCAGCAAATTATTATCCACAAGGTAATGGTTTGGCTAAATCCACTAATAAAAACCTTATCAAAATTATTAAAAGGATCGTTGATCAAAATCAAAAGAATTGGCACAAATCTTTAATCTTTGCGTTATGGGCTGATCGTATCACTGAAAAAGCTTCAATAGGGACTTCACCTTTCAATCTGGTTTATGGAAAAGAAGCTGTGATACCATCAAATTTAACTCTTCCATCATTAGCCCTAGTGCATTTTATTGAAGAAAATCCTTCTTCATCCATTCAACTGAGATATGATCAAATCCTTAAATTAGAAGAAGATAGGAATAAAGCAAAAATTACTCATGAAAAACATCAACAGCTTGTAAAATATTCTTTTGATGCAAGTTCTACCGGCTCAAAAATTTTGTCAATTGGTGATCTCGTTTTGAAATGGGATAAAGCACATGAAGAAAAAGGTAAACATACCAAATTTCAGAAAATGTGGCTTGGACCATTTCAAATCGTTGAGAAGATAAGCTCAAATACATTCATACTCCAAGATCTAACAAGTAAGAGAGAATCTCTTCCTGTAAATGGGCTTATCTTGAAGACATTCTTTTCAGAAGGAGGTAACCCCTTCTTAAACTGTACATATTTATTTCTGCAAAGTTTTTGATTGTTTTTGTTTTTGCAAATAAAGGTTGTTTATGAGTCTCTGATTGACTGTTTACTATTTAAGAAAATTTCTTCGGAAAAATATTATAAATATTTATTTTGTGTAAATAAGAATTTTTAAAGTAATGATCACAGTTTTTGAATAGTTTAAAATAAGATGTTAAACTTTGAAAGATTATTTCAATCATTTACATGATCTTTTGAAAACTTGAGAACAATGTAAATCATCATAAGTTTATTAAGCAGAGAAAGGTTATCTGTAAAAGTAAAGATTTTTCAAAAGTTTTGGAACTCAAAAAACTCTGAAAATTGTCATCCATTGATTCTTAAGGATAAAACTATTTCACCCCATCCATTTAAGTTGTGATTTTTTAGAATGTAATTCTAAGAAATTATACGAAAATTTTAAGAGATAAGAGGTCTCATTGCGAGCTGACTTACCATGTTCATAAGGAGTAATAAAACTGACATTACCAATACTGCATACCAAAACAGGGTAATGGCTTATAAATATAAGACAAGGGGTCTCATCACGAGCCAGCTTGTTCAGTTTAATTATAACTAGTGAATGGAATTGTTATTAACTGGCTGCCAAACCAGAACAATGGCTCTTAAAATAAAAATAAATAAAAGACAAAAACATGAGATAATAGGTCTTATGAATTTATCTTTTAAAAATTCATAATTTTAGTTGGATGGGACAATGAATGGTTAATGGTTTAAAGGTAACCCTGTCGAGACTATGAACGTTTGCTGGCAGCAGAGGCAATACCTATGGCAATAGAGTATATTATAAAACCAAAACTTGGAGAGATCCACTTACTTCATTATTAACACCAATCAAAGCTTGAGATAACCCAAAATGTTTTATTTTCTTAAGGAATTAGAAAGAAATTATGAAATGATTTTTATTTCTTTTTCATAGTTACATTTTATTTGAATTATCCTAAGATAGTTTTCATTATCTTTAAAAATATTTACTTACTAAAGATAGAATGTTCATTTTATTTTTTCAGAGATAACTGTTTCTTTCAGTGAATCGCCAATTGTTGTGACCAGCAACAACCCCCCTTTTTATTTAATATTAGTAATGATACTAAATAAATGGGGACCCTTAGTTTAAAAAATCCAAAAAATCAATTAGGATTTGTTTTCCTTTTCAAATAAAACTTTCTATCATAAACTTATAGAAATCCCTTAGAAAGAACATTAAGAAATACTTAAGTTTATGATAGATTACAATAAAATTGCTCTTTAAACAAAACAGCGCATCCATAGCAAAATAATATATATCTTTTATAGAACTGAAAAATGCGATTTTGCGCTTTTGCGATAATGCGATCCCAAAAGCCTATACAACAAACACATAGGTCACAAATTGCATAGCGCAGAAAACATAAGTGATTAGTGAATATCTTTTGCGCTATTTTCAATTTTGTGATTTTGCGATATGCGCTTTTGCGCTATTGCGCAATTTCCGCTTTTGTGCTATTTACATAAATGCGATGACTTCATTTTGCAATATTGCGATATTGCGACATTGCGATATTGCGATATTGCGCTGCAAATCGCAATGTCGCAGATTCATGCAGGCGCGCTATCCCAAGGCAATCTTCCCATATATCAAATCTGTTATGCGCTTTAATGATTAAATTAAATGATTGGATTGAAAATTAATGGTAAATGAGATTGTGTTTGAATTGAAAGTCGTTTCACGACTAAAATATTATATTTCATCCGCTTTCACATTTAAAATAGTCTCATCACCTTTCTTATGTCATTACTCTCATTTACTCGTAAAACGCAGGCACGAAGGAGCAAACGTCTATACAAAGCTTCCACTAAACACTATGGGTAAGAAGGAGAAGAGCTCGAGTTCTGAAAACAAAGAAATGGCTTCGCTATATGCAGACACCGCTTGTAATAAGGATGCCGGTATATCCACTTGGGAAGGAATGTATAATCTGCTAGAGGAAGAAAACCCTGTGGTGATGAAATTTGTAGCTACAGCAGGTTCCAGTAATACGTCTGAGGCAACCCTTAGGGAACTGGCTTGCTCATTTCTGCATAGAATAGCGGCAAGGCCAAGGATTCTCCCGTATACGGACATGGTAAAATGGGTGCTGGATAGCACTGATATTTCAGACAGGAAATTTAAAAATCCATTTGAAGAACTAATCGAGTCATTCTCCACGGAAGACGTGAGGCTGATGTATAAGTTGCCGAAACCTCATGCGCCTTATAATAAGCAAGTTATGAAAGAATTTTCCAGAGAACATGCAAATTTGTCAGAATGCACACAAGAATGGACCAAAAGAGATGAGCCATTGAAGAAAAATAAACACGGGTGGACAGTACCAAAAAAGGATGTTTTAGACGCTGTTCACAAGTTCAAACATCCAAGTGGGCAAATTGACGCAGTTTCTTCCACAAGATAAGGTATGTAAGTTTTCCAAAATTAGCCTCTATAGAACTTCTAAAAGTTAATGAAGAAGCTGTTGGAGGTCAGGAGTTCTCAGAGAAACATAAAGCTCTTCTTGAGAAAAGACGGGAGTCGAAGAGACTTGAAATAACTATAAGACAAAATAAGGAAACATTGACCAAATTCAAGGCACTTAATGCTGAGCAAAGAAAAAGATGAGGAGCGTGTTCGGCACAGAGGAAAACTACTGCAAAAGGAAAAATCGATAAAAAGAAACTACTTTGGCTAGATGTATGATATGAGAAAATGGTGAAGCAAAATCAAGATGAAATTGCAAAATTGATAATAGAGCAAAAAACTCCAATAACTGGGATGCACAAATTAGAAGGGCAAAAAAAGCAGCAGAGGAGGCGGCTACAGCGGAAAACATTCTTACTGATTGTGTAAATGACAATTTACACAAAGCTAATTTGATTCCTGAAATTGTTCCAGGATATCTCCGACAGGCAAATCAACTGCAAACAGAATGGAGGCAAAAGGCAGAAGAAAGAGAAAAATATATCCAAGGGCTGACGATATTGAATTGGGACTCATACTGGATGTACTTGGTGAAGCCACACAGTCAGCACAGTGCGCTTAATTGTATAATCAATGCTACAGAGAAGATTGCTCCTACGCTTGCCGACTTTGTCTTTTCAGGACAGTTGAATTCTGAAGTCGGTCAACCTCATCCTCTCAAAACTATGCTAGATGCCTGCAAGATTAAAGAACAAGTTCATAGATAGATAGATTTAGTTTTAAGTTTACTGTATTTTAGCCTAGGAAAGGGACGGTCATTGAACCGAATCCTTAATTTTTGTAATAAGACTATTTTTAGATTTAGCTAAGTAGTATTTATACCCTTCTCATGCATTTAGAGAGGGGTCCTGGATCTTAATATTTTTTGGACTTGGAGATTACATTTCTGTACTCCATTGTCTTATATATTTTTAAAAAAGGATCACATCTGGTGATTTTCATGTGGAATTATCTTTGAAGTGTTGCATTTCTGTACCTTGGAATTTGATTTTGCATCAGAGTTACTGGATTAGAGTATCACATTGCATTTGAACGTCTTTAAGATGAATGAGGTATTTATATCCTTTCACTGTTGATTTCTTTTGTCTTATGATGTTCACTTTAAAATTGCTATCATTTATATATATTTGTTTTCACAACGCTTCCTTTTATTTGTCATTTCTGAGTATAATTGAAACGTTATCTTTCATAAGTATATGTAGATGGTATACAATGATGAATGCAATATGCTAATACAACTCCGTTTAATTTCTTAAACAGAGTTATCTTTATTTGTTTCTGCACATTTCAATTTAAATAATAATACATTTTCATGGTTATTGTTGAATTCGAACAATCTTAAGTTGTATTCACATATAATTACCCGGGTTAGTGTTAGAATTTATTTATCAATATTTAGTTTAAATTAGATAGTTTTATTTCAGTTAATTTAGTCCCATTTCCACCCATCCAAACCAATCCATTTAGTTATAAGGAAACTGGTCCTTTAAATCCAGTCGAAGCCACCATACCAAACGGAAAAGGAGTTGTCTTAAGGTCCCGACCGGGTGGTTTTCCCCGATGTTTGAAGCAGAGATTTTCTAGGCTTCAACAGGTTCTTAGCCAAGAAAATTTCACTTTGGCTATCACAGTCTATCCTTATACCTTGCTACACCAACCCCATACTTGAACACAATATTTGCAACGAAACTGATCCTTTGCTTGCATGAATGGCTGCTATGTATTTTGCTTCTATAGTTGAAAGAGCCACCACATACTATCTTTTACTCATCCAACTGACTACACCTCCAATTAGGATAAACACATACCCACTTGTAGATATTCTTTGGTCCAAATCTCCAACCCAATCTGCATCAACAAAACCACGAATGTCCAACAATCTTTCCAATCTTGGTCTTCCCTGGTAGCACAATCCATAATCACTAGTGCCACGCAAATATCTGAAAACTCGCTTCACTATTGTCCAATGCTCCTTCCCTGGGTTTGACATAAACCTGATCAATACTCCCACTGCATGTGAAATGTCTGGTTTCGTACATACCATTGCATACATCAGGCTACCCACTGCACTTGCATATGGAACATGGGACATATCCTCCTCTTCTTCTTGTGTCTTGGGACACTGTTCAGCAGACAACTTTATACCTACAAGAATCAGAACATTCACCGGTTTACTATTTGCATATTTAACGTCTGCAGTATAGTCTCGACATACTTCCTTTGGTTTAACTAGAGCTTCCTCTTTGCTCGATATCTCTTAATTTTCATGCCAAAAATATAGTTTGCAGCATGAAGATCCTTCATGTCGAATTTGGAGAATAGTTGGGTCTTCAAATCTTGGATATTTTCTTTGTCATTTCCAATCAAAAACATATCATCCACATACAAAACCAAATAAATAACATGATCACCAACTAATTTAAAATAAACACAGTGATCCTCCTTACTTCTGCTGAAGCCAAGTCCCTGTATATAGGTATCAAATTTCTGATAGTACATCCTTGGTGATTGTTTTAATCCATACAAAGACTTCTTTAACCTGCATACCAGTTCTTTCATCCCCTTCACCATAAAGCCTTCAGTTTGTTTCATGTAGATGTCCTCTTCCAAATCCTCAGGAAGAAATTATGTCTTCAGATCCATATGTTCTACCTCAAAATCAAATGTAGCAGCAACAGATAAAAGTAATATAATGGAAGTAACTTTGGAAACAGGAGAAAAAATATCACCAAAATCAATTTTCGACACCTGGGAATAACCTTTTGCTACCAACCTAGCTTTGTATTTCTCCACCTTGCCTTCTACATTCATCTTCTTCTTAAACACCCATTTTCTCCCGATGGGATTCCTTCCAGCCGGCAACTCCACCAGATCCCATGCCTCATTTTTATGCAAGAATGCCATTTCATCAACCATGGCCTCCTTCCAAAGTTTTCTGTCCTTTGAATACACGGCCTTCCTAATGGTTATGGGATCATTATCAGTTATAGTCAAAGCAAAATTTGAACAGATAGCAGATGGACTATACCTTTCTGGCTGTCTTCTTTCCTGAATTGATCTTCTCACAGCTGGAGTTTATGGCTCCTCCTCTTCTGAGTCTTGTTCTATTGTAGAGTCTCATTCATCCTCCTTTAGCTCAAACTCTATCTTCTCAGGCTCCTTTGGTAGGACTTCATGTTTAACAACATATTTCACCTCTATAAACACCACATGTCGACTATACACTACCTTCCTTTTTTCTAGGTTCCAAAGCCTGTAACCCTTTAAACCATCCTTATACCCAAAAAATATGCACTTTTCAGACTTATTATCTAGCTCGGTCATTTTCTCCTTCGTAACATGTACATATCCATCGCATCCAAATACCCTCAGATGTGAAAGAGAGGGTTTCTTAATATTCCATACCTCATATGGATTCTTATCCTCCAATGTTGATGAAGGTGATCTGTTAATCAAGTAACATGCAGTCTCCATTGCCTCTTCCCAGAATTCTTGTCCTAACCCTGTACCACTGAGCATGATTCTTACCTTTTCCATCAATGTTCTGTTCATTCTTTCTGCAACTCCATTTTTTTAAGGTGTGTATGGAGTATTCTTCTACCATGATATACCACACTATCTATAGAACTCTTCAAATTCCTTCTTGCAAAGCTCCCCACCATTATCTGTCCTCAACACCTTTATCTTCTTCTATGTCTAGTTTTCCACCAGAGCCTTAAATTCTTTAAATCTGTCAAAGACTTCAAATTTATTCCTCAATAAATATATCCATGTATTCCTTGAGAAGTAATCTATGAATTAAACATAGCACATATACTTACCTAATGATGGAACCAACACAGGTCCAAAGACATCACTATTCACAAGCTCTAATATCTTGTTCACACTCTTAGCACTAGAAGGACAAATCACCCGATTTTACTTCCCATATACAAAATGTTCACAGAAATTGAAATCCAAACAACTATTAGACATACCTTCCACCTTACCATTTCCATGCAGTATCTGAAGGCCCTTCTCTCCAATATGTCCAAGCCTTTGATGCCATAGCATGGTATTTTCTTGAAAGACTACTAGGCTCTCCGCTCCACTTTCGGGAACCACAAAACTGTTGCACCCATCAATAAAATTGTTGCCCTAAAGCTTGTATAGATTTATAATCCAAACTCATCGATCTTGCTTACAGAAATTGGATTTCTGGCCAGTGCAAGAATGCCCATAATACCAGGAAGTTTTCTAATCCTTCCACCTTGCGGCTTCATCTTGATTTTTCCACTTCCAACAATTCTAGCCTTCCTAACATCACCTAAGAAGACATCATTGCCATAATATTTCTCATACTTGTAGAACCAATCCCTATGGGGAGTGAAGTGAAAGGATGCACCTGAGTCAATCAACCATGAATCATGATCTAAATGTGTATTTGAAGAAGAAGCCAAATACACATACCCACCTTCATCTGAGGTGGTTTTTTCCTCTATATAAGGAGCATCGTCAGATCCCTTTCCTTTATCATGAGCTTTAGATCTGTAATCATTTTTTTAGTGCCCTTCCTTTTTTCATTTCCATCACACCTTTACAAAATTTCCAGGAGATTTAGATCTCCATCTAGATTTATATCTCCCACTCGAAACCTTATTCTTGTTTCTGTTCTGGGACCTTCCTCGTACAGATAAGGCATCTCCATTCTGACCCTTCATATTTCTCTGTCTCATTTCCTCCGACAGCAAGGCTGAAACAATGTCATCAAAATTCAAAATAGTTGTATTGCTACCTATTGCAATAACCAGACTGTCCCACGAGTCTGGTAGAGAACACAAAAAATTTATGTAATTATCTTCAAATGAGTTTTTGATATCAATATATTACAGCTAACTTACCACAGTATTGAAGGCGTTCAAATGCTTGATCACCAAGTCTCCATCCTTAATCCTCAGGTTATACATCTTTTTCCGCAGGAACAATTTATTCACCAGAGGCTTGGATTGGTACAAATTCCCAAGTTTGTCCCACAAATTATTCGTCGTAGCTTCCATAGATACATTCAACAATACTGAGTCTGATACACACAACCATATTGTGCTCTTCGCCTTCTGATCCAACTTTTTCCAGTCTTCATCTGAAATTTTTGTTGGTTTAGTACCTAGATCTACCACGATCCACTCATCTTTATCCACCAGTAGATCCTCCATCTTGAGCTTCCACAACTCAAAACTGTGACCATTAAATTTATCTATCTCTATCTTTCCACTGCTTGCCATATTCTTTCACCACAAGAATTGATCCCGCAGGTCTCCCACTGAACAGGGTCTACCACAGGCCCGAGCAAAAAATCCTCAGTAGCGAAGGCATCCACTTGAAGCTGAAATTTCTCTGATACCAAATATAGGTTTTAACCTTGTACAGAAATTATCTGCAAACAATCTTAAAAATGGAAAATAAACAATAGCGAGAACATAAAACATAAAAAAAAATATATACACAGAGATTTCCCCCTAGATCCCAAATCAGGACGACCATCTTGATTTTTCATTATATTCCTTTTAGTGTTACAACACATATATATACATGCCGAAGCATACATAAACCCAAATCCATTAAACCTGGATTAGAACATAACCATAGTTCCCTTAACCGGATCTACAAATACCAGGGGTTGAAAACCATCATGCCCTAAAACCATGTGCAAACCCATGCACAAAACCATGGGCAAGTTCACCCATTGAAAAAAAGGTCCAATTTTTTTTTCCCGAGGCACTACCCCAGACCCCGAACAGGGGGGGCTGCTACGCCCAGTGCAACGTACAGGGGGTTATGTCGCCCCCCTTGTGACCTCCCCAATCATGACTATTCATGGAAAAAATACAACACATACCCAACAAGTCAAGCAATGATCAAATGTAGCAAAGGAACTGAAGATGGCATACAAAGGAAAGCATGAAGAAAAACCTACAGAGCAAAGAGGTAAATAATATCAGTGAGAAAGGTTTAAACTATCATTTATGGCACCTAAAAACTCATAAGTGGCCACATAAGGTGAAAGGTATGAGTTCAAATCCACGCTACAAATAAAGGAATGATTTTGAATATGCCAAAATTGGATCAGATTCAGATTCCTTACTTATCAAAAATGTCTGTCATGCCAAAATGATCAAAATATGTTGAGCTCCATAGTGCAGGTAAAAGAATATTTTCAAACCCTTACTCTATGTAGCCCTCCCTATGATTGTCAAAATTCATGCTTCAAGGAGCAACAAGAAGGTCAAAGCTATCATTTCAGTCATATACAGAGTGACAATGGAAAAAAAGATGAAAAACAAGATGATTGAGCTCCAAGGTTGAAGCTAAGGATGATTTCAAATTTGTTGCTATGTCAAATAAAGGTGTCAAGTCTCCAGGATCATAAGAAAAGAAAATTTTCATAATTCCAGCTCACCTGTAAGCAAATGTATGAAGAAATATCAGTGAAAATGATGAAAAGGATTAAACATTAGGGAGGGGGGGGATTTTGAAAAGTTTAAATAAAACCCCTAAGTCCATCAAGGCCCATTCAACACTTAAAAAGGGTTATTAATGCCTTGCAAAAAGTTAAAAATCTCAAGGAGGGAAGGAATTTCAATTTTTTGAGTGAAGTTGGGCAAGTCTACCTGGCATTGTGTGCCTGAAGGCAAGCACTATGCGCTTGGAATTTTTCTTTTTGTATTTTTACACTGCACTGCACGCCTTTGGTTTGGTGTTGCACGTTTACCCGTTTGTGCCCAACAGACCCGATAGGCCCAAAAAGAGTGCACGCACTGCACACCTGGCACAACACTGCTCGACAAACCTAACTGACACATCCCTCACCTGACCCAATGCCATGATCACTCATTGTGGTTTTGGTTGTTTAGCCCAAATGGATAGGCTCGACAGCCCATAGCGCTATGCATTTAGCCTAGCAAGTGCATTCATCCCATGCACAGTGCTGCACGTTCAACACCTGACTCCACATTCAGCCTTACATGACGTTGTGCCCCTGTCGCTTGACTCCACGTTCATCCTACATGGTGCTACTCCCTTGTTGCCCGACTCCGCATTCAACTACCCTACTGCACGTTTAGGCACTGCACTTTTAACCTAGAATGCCTCCACACCCTACAAGCCCTAATTTCAACCCAAATCACTCTGCCAAGGTTTCTTAAATGTCTTTGAGGGTATGTACATGTCCTCAACTTCTGTCTCAAGCGTTTCGATGATTTCATTGAAGTAAATTAAAATCCTATGGAGAAATCCCTAAAAACTCAAGCTTGAAATCATTTCCTATATTCTTACTTCATCTCCCTAGACAGAGTATCAGTCCAACAGGAGTCATTGCACTAATTTAAAATTTGTCCTTCATCCGAGCACATTAACACATCTATTCCTTTCATTCATTCCTTCCATTCACTTGCAAACATTTTATTTCCCTTATCCCTTCACCTTATTTTCATTTTCATTCCTAAGGTCCTTTTAAGGTAGGTTTTACAAGGTTACAAGACAATGGCAGTTAAGAAAGAAATACCAAAGAGGCATGAGCACAATCAAAGGTAAATAAAGGAGAAAGGTAAATTTCCGAAAGGCCAATGCCAATAAGAGAAGAAACAATGATGAATCAAATAGTGACGCAAAAAGAAATGAAACAAAAACCAGTGATGATAAAGGCAAAGAGCAATGCGAAAACCAATGAGTCTAAAATCAGTAAGGCAAACAATAGTCAAGATAGTGAAAGAGAGGTCGGGGTCATAAAGCTAACATCAGGGAGAAAAAAGTAAATTTTCTTGCTAAATGTGGTTGAGAAGATATTTTGCATTTATTTCTTTAGATATTTTATGCCTTGGGACTTGCAAGGTCACTAAGGAAAAAATTGATATTTATGAGCAAGTAATGGCTTCTAGAAGCCTCTAGGGTTTTGTCACCTCCTCATTTGCAAGTTAAATACTGCATGGGGGCTTTGTTTTTCATGCTAGTTATTGGTTAATTGGGGAGAAATACCTCATAGCCTTGGATTTCTGAGGATTTTTTGGTCTTGGAGCCTTGTAATCCCTTTGGACTAAATCATAATGGAGACAACCAATTTGTAGGATTCATGAACATGGCTAGTGGTGATTTTTTCTCATTTTGTTTTCATTATCTTATGTTTTACATATTGTTTCAACCTTATCTTGCATTAGAATTTTTTTTTTAGCTTAATGTATGTTTTCACAAGTTCATTAAGTCCATCTGCTTCTCTTGCTTTCATGTTTTCCTCTCCTAGGTCAGTTTAGATAATTCTTTGTTGCTCTCTAGACCCACTTATGCTTGTTTATCTTAAAGATTATTCATGAAGCATATGTCAAAGTAGTTTAATGGTTATCCCTTCTCTTTTCCATTTCTTAAACGGTGTTTTGAACATCTTTTAATTTGAAGTACTGTTGATTAGGTTTAGCTAAAGAGGTATATGATTCTCTGTGCCCTTTTTCTAATCTTAAATAGTTTCTTTGGAGGTATTTATAGCTTCATCAATGATGTTAGGATTTCCCTCTTCCTTGATCTTTGTTATATGTTTATCTTACATTTTTTCTTTGCCTGAAGGTGAAATCACTAGAGATTATACAAGTTTATTGCTATCTAGGGTTTGCGAGATTGTTGCCTTGATATTTTCTTGCTAGGGTTTGGTCAAAGAAGTAAGGTAGGACCTATATTTGGTTTTTTCTTCATGCATAGTATTCTTAGAGGTCTTTCCTATTGTATTATTTTCCAAAGGATTCTTAATTTCCCTTTGCACCTACTTTTTTCACAATTTAATGTTCATTCCACTCACCTAAGCCTTGAAGATCCATTCAGCCTTGTTAACCTTCCCTCCAAAGCATCCCTGACCTATTGTTGTACCTTTCTAGACCTATTTCAGACTCCATAGCCCAATGGTATAAACCTCTCCTACTCTATCTGTTTTCCTTGACAATCTACCCAACCAATCAAAACAAACAGATAAGCCCTAAGCTTTATAACTAGCCTAAAATCAAAACCTAAAAGCTATCAAGCTACATATTTACACAAACATAGAGAGATCCCTCTCTAATTACAGGAAGGCTAGGTCCTAGGACTCCAGAGATTGGTTTGATGTTACCCCTGTTCATTTTTTCTTCCAATCCAAAGAATTACGAGGACCTAACATAATGGCGATCACGATGGGACATTCTGAGTAAATAAAAAGCTTATACATCCTTAGAAAATTCAGAAGCCCTTTTCAAATAGTATCTATTGATTTATCGACACCTCATTGCCTAACATAATGGCAATCATGGTGGGATCTTCAGGGTCAGTGACAATCTAAGTATTCCTTAGCACCACAAGAAACCCACAAACAACCTTAGATTGGTATTCAGTTTTTTATGCTGGACAACAAGTACATCCTTAAAAAATCAAGAAATCCTCCACTTGGCGACTCCACTGGCCTCCAATAGGCCTACTAACCCCACTAGTTCTCAAAGACTCCCATAGGAATGCATTAATCACGCTGATGGTGGACAAAAAAGTTGAAATCATCCACCTAGCGACTCCACAACACTAAATAGACATAAAGACTCCACTGGTAGAAGACTCTAGACTGGTTGAAGAGATGCAGTGACCCTTTCTGATTTACAAACATGGATCCAAGGATACAACGGATATATGCTTCGATGAATAGAGATCACATCCCAGGGTTCCCACACAAAATGCCTCAAATAAATTGGGACAAAAACCTTCCCACATTTCAAGATGAAAAGACTGATGACCCCTTGTTACATCTCATCGAATTTCATATACATGTATGGAAGTTAAAAGTTGAATGGCATGAGGACTTCCTTATGAAAATATTCATGCTGACATTGGAAGGAAAAGCAAGGGAATTGTATGAATGGCTAAAACTTGGTAGCTTTATTTCCTTAAAAGATCTCCACAAGGTATTTTATGATCATTATAAAGAAAATTCTCCATCCCTATCATTAGTTGAAAATTGTTGTGATCAATCTCAAGATATCATACAATACCTTGTAAATATTGATGAAGATTTGGAAAATTTGCACCTTGAAGACCTCTTAGAAGCCCTTCATGAATTTCATTCTCAAAACATTTATCATGACAACCAAGAGGAGTTGGTTGAGGATGAAATCAGTAAAGAAAAGGAAGATCCATAGGATCCCTCTGAAGGGACAAGTGTTGTTTCAACATCTCTTGTGTATGATGCCCAACAAGACATTCAGCCTTAGAATCAGCCTTCACAAGAGAAAGAGAACTGCTATAGTTCTATCCAAAGAAAGAGAAAAATGCCTCCTCTTTTAACAGAAGAGGAAATAGATAAGATTATAAGCATGCAACCAAACTTTAAACCTTCATGTGAACAAAACATTTCTATGTATTTTACTACTAATCAAATATGTTTTATTGGTGACATTACTTATGTTGGTGATTCTCCAAAATCTGATCAGTCTGATGATGATGATGTTCTCCAAACAAAAGCTAATATTGTAGAGAATTCAACAATTGATTTGTGGGATGAAGTTCAATTTCATCAACTTGAAAACAACAGTTAGCCAATATAGGTCACCTATGACACTAACGAGGAATGTCTAGAAATTTTGGAATTAAGTGAAGGATCTCTGACTCTTTGTTCTAATTCATTTGAGTCTATCAGAAATAACTTTCATGTGATTGGAAATCAGCAGTATTTCAGTTTGGATGTTCAGGTTGGGGAAGATTGTGAACTTATTGAGAAAGTTGTAAATGAGACACCTTTGCTGAAGTGGTTGAGGAAATAATTTGGGACATGGAATTCTCCTCAAATTTAGATTTGCAACCACCAAGTTCCATTGAATTTCAAATTGTAGATGAAGGCTTGGAGATTGATAATCACAAGAGTTTTCATGCTCATCAACATGATGGCCTTCACATAGATTTCGGCCGACTCAATCAGAATACATGATGAGGCCTCTAGGATAGATGATCATAAGGAAGAGGTGGAGTTTCTTTTTCAAAATAATCCCAAGCATAGCCAAGTGGATGAATGAGTAATCCTAAATGAATTCTATTTTTCAAATCCTCTAAGTCAGATATTATTCCAAGATCCATTTGTTGTTTTCTTAGAGACATTTAAAAATGGAGTAAAATATGTTAGGAATAGTTTGATTCAAGGTTTAAAGAATATTTTAGGCACTACTGTTCAAAGACAAGTAAGGTGGGATTGTCCTTTTGATTCCTTCAGCATACTCAAAGAGTTGAACCAAGATCACTCATGAAATCATCTACTTGATTGGTTATATTGGAAAACAGAGTTCACCAAATGAATATACCTCATGCATAAGTTATATTAGGATAGATATGTATGAAAAATAAGCTCAGAACTATGAGCATCTTTCTAGATTTAGTTTCACATTGTTTTGTCAAAAAATGAAAATGCATAAAAACATAGAAAAGAAGAAAAGAGGGTAGTTTTAAAGAATAGGTACAACCCCATACCCAAAAAAAAACGTACTTTGAAAGTGAGCACGCCTAAATGTCAGTACTTGAGAAAAAAAGTCTTGTTCAGTCATACAGCCTAACCATGATTGAATATATTTTAAATTTCTGCTGATAAGATAGAGAAACAATATTTTCCAAACAATAAAAACTTGGCTCATCAGTAGATTAGGTTAGGAGAAAATAATATTGGTTCCCAAAGATCAATTTAGAACCAAAGAGGAATGAGAGGGATGTGTGACTAATTTCAAATTATAAATCCTGAAGTTTCTAGTTTTCACTTGTACAAAAATAATGTCTGTGTGCAGCTTTTCCTAATGCCACAGCCCATGGAAAATCAGATTGCTCAATCCTGATCTAGTCATGTTTTCAATTTTGTGCCAGTAGGTTAGAGAATCAAAGTCTGTTACAAAACTTAATCTTGACAGATGACTAGACTAGGTAAAGAATAAGAGAGTTCATTAGCCTAATATGAACTCTTGGAAGTAATAAGGGTACAAGTTGTTAGTATGAATCTTTCGTTGAAGTGTACGAAAAAAGACCCTTTTAGCTGTGCATAACAAACAACCCTAACAACAAAATATAGCTGCTAATATCTTCAGATCTGCAGTTAGTTGATCAATACAAATGCCGCAAAAATCCAGATCTATGCATAAAAATACATTAAGCAGTAAAATAAGGTTTTTCTCCATACATCCAATAGACAAGACAAGAACAATAATTTTGAAATCATTTTATATTAAGGGCACTTGGGAGGAAAACAAGAAAGGTGTTTCCAATTCTCCTCAATGGGATGGGTTCTTGAAAGTCCTCAGCGCTTTAGATCTAGAATTTATCTCTCTTGTTGGTGTAGAAAACCCAGACACACATAGAACTCAAAGGGAGCTCACAAAGTAAATAATGGAAAATTTGACAATGATAATGGCTCAAAGTCAGACCAAGAGTATAGATTCAGAGTGATCTAATAGGCAACAAAAGGTGACAAATTAATGGGAAAACCCTTCTATTTATAACAAAATATTAAGTCATTCTAAATCTTGGTGCATGATTAAAATAATATTAACCAAATCTAGATCCAACTTTTATGGAATATTTTATTATATTTGTTGGAGGGAAAAGGCATTTTACTTGGGTCAAATCCCTTTATTTGTAAATAATAAATAAATAAATGATTTATTTATTATTTTAAGGAAGTGGTTGAATGATAATTAATTAAATAATGTTTTATTTAATTAATTATAAATGATTTAGTCATTTTTAACAAGGAATATTATTTAAATGAGATTTAAATGATTATTCCTAGAAAATAATAAGATAAATAAAGATTTATCTAATTAATTTCCTTATTTTGGGTTAAATATGACCAGGAATAACAATTAAATTATTGTTTAATAAATTATTCCATGAGGAAAATCAAACAAATATAGATTTGTTTAATATTTCCCTTTGGGGTTTCTTGTTTAGACCATAAACAACCTAATAAATGTGTTTTATTAAGTTATTTTACATAGTGAAAGAAATTTTACTTAGGGTAAAATTGGTCTTACATGATGTACTTGGGTCCATCTAATGATAATAGGTTAGATGACCAAAAAATGGTGTAACACAAGTAGATAGTTTTTATGCTTCCAAAAGAAAAGGATGTCAATGGTTTGCCAGTTCAAGTGCACCCAAGGAAGAAAAAATGCTAGGCAAAGTAGGATGGGTAGGTAGAAATGAGGTTGAAGCAATCATGTCTTTCTGATTTTTAGATCATACCTTGAAGAGAACATCAGCAAATGAAGGAAATAAATCTACAAAGTGAAAGTAAGGCACTGGTCTTCAAAACTCAGAGATCTGAGCTTAGAGGTCCTAGACACCTCTTGAAAAGGAGATGCCCTCCCCAAGTGGAGCCACTGTTAGTCATCAATAATTTTCACTATCCATAGATGACTAAATATTGGTTCCAGATTTCTAAAAACAAGATTCCTAAATATTGTGAGTTTTAAGAATCTCATTGCCTTCATTATCCTTAAAACCAAAATTTTCACTATTCTACTATTTTTTCATTCCATTGTCAACTGACCACTCCTAAAAGACTCCTTATAGGCTTATAACACTCATATTCATCCTTTTTCTACCTATGACCTCACTACTGTGTTTTCCCTTGCCCATAACTCCAAGTTTACAGCTAGGGTTACCTATAACATCACTCATTCCCATGATCCCTAAATTCCTCAAGTATTGATAGTCTCAAAACTATATTTGTAGGCTCTTTAGATAAATCAAGTACATTGGATTTCAGATCTTCAATACATCAACTTTTCAAAAACTCTATTTTTACACTTGAAACCTCCAAGCCAATTTTTCAGTCAAAGAGCGGGCCTGTTGGAACAGGGTCCCATGAAAGCTACGATTTTGTATAAGTTTTGTATATTTTGGTCTTAATTAGTCTAACTCAGGGATTTTGGGGTGGTTCAAAGCCCCTAATGTATTGTAATGGGTCAAGGGTATACCAAGAGTCCGCAAACCACGGTTTGCGAACCATTGGATGCATAGGCTAAATCGGTATAAGTACATGAACCTTTTTTTGAGTCATAAGTAGGAAAGAATAGAGCTTGATGATAGTTGTGAAGTGTTAGATATGTTTGGGTTGATACGGTAAGGACTCCTACTGGCTGTGTGCACGGACATCCTCAGTCTTGCTATGTGTGGACCCTGCTAGTTGTGTGTGCAGGCTGTGTTGGATTGTATTTGGGTTTTGAATGTTAATATATGCGAATCTGATTAGAGTATCTCTATTTTATCTAAGTTTATGTATTACTATTCATTGTTATAATACGGAGTATTACTGTGATCTATTTTCTATGCGTTTATGATCTTACTCGTGATATTACTAATGCGAAGGTGCTAGTTTAATCTATGACTGGTGGTAACTCTGACTACTGACCTACGATTAGATTTGTTTTATAGTTGTGAGAATATCCTCGTTCATGTGATCTATTGATTACTGTCATTATAGTTGTTGTACTGGTAGATAAGTGTTGCGCACATGGATGCGAAGATATTTAGTAGATACAAGCTCTGCGATATAAGTTTGTAACTAGATCTAAGGCTATTAATCTGGGAATGTAGTCTTGTTTGACTTACCTGCTCTCTCTCTCAAAGTGCAGGAACCTAGTTTCGGCACCCTACCATACTGCTTCTGGTGAGACTTTGGCTTGTCCAAGCAGGTCACTGCCAAAAGGGCTAGTAGTATAGGGGTTTGTTGGAAAACCTTAACCTCTGAACCTGGGTCAGGACCACTCGAGCCAACAAATGGTTCCATTTCCGGGACCAAGAGAATTTTGAGAGAGACTATCTAGTGTAGTCATAAAGAGTGAATGAGCTCCGATAAAAGTGAGGGTACAATGTGCAGTGGTAAATACTATAGAACCAATCAAGAAGGGGATCGATCCATCTACAATCAATTAAGAAATTATGCTGCACATAGCTCTCCATCTACGCCACCATCGAACCCTCATAGGGGTAAGAACTCACCACCTCTGCCACCGGAAGACGATATGGCTTCACACATGAAGCTACCCACCTTCAAGGGTGTAGGAGATGAAGATATGGATTGGTTTTGGTTCGTCGCATGATCAGTATGGACTACACATAATGTAGCTAGTGATGCAGTGAAAAGGGTGCAGCAATCCCTTGCCTTCGAAGGAAGGGCTTTGGATTGGTATATGGGGTACATCAACCAGCATGCGAATGCAACTATTAAAGATATTAAGAATGCTTTGAAACAACAGTTCAAAAATCCCAAGTCCTACTCCCAGATATTGAACGGTCTGAAGGATTTCAAGCAAGGACCGGTTGAATCCGTATGGGATGCTGACCAACGGTTAATGAAGGTAATTAGAGAAGGAGGATTTATGTAAGATGACAGGCAGCAAACAGAGTGGTTCATTGCTATGATGTTGCCCCACATGCATGTGCCAATGGGAAATCAAGCCATTGAATCGTAGGAAAAGGCATTGGAAATTGTGATGAAGCTAGAAGCTACACCATGAGACGATACCCAGTTAGGACTACAGCAGATACAAGGCCACCTAGAAGAAATGCATATGGAGATCCAGAATCTGTGGAAGGAGCAAGGAACATAGGCTAGCCCTGAAAGGTGGTGCATACGATTCAGGGTGAATGGACACACCAAGGACAAATTTCCTCTTCTAGAAGACTACATACAGGCTGGGGGACCCAATCCATTGCGGCCTAGTGAAGCTACAGGACCCAATTCGATGCTTTGGTGAAATGATTGTCGTGTTGCTGGGCTGCACAATACCAACCACTCATTAGGGGAATTTTGAGGTCTAAAATGGGCCTCCTAAGAAAAATGTACAATAAAAATTCACTTTATGAGAACCAATCACATTTTAGGGGATGGCATCATCCCTAATGGTGGAGGTGGCATTGCTTGAGTTAAAGGTACTTATTTTTCACATTCTCACTGGTGCATAAAAACTCATGGTTAACCATGGTAGTGCTCTAAGTACTTTTAAAGTCAAAGTAAAGTACTCATAATAAATGTCATTTCACACTTTTTGAATAAAATTCATACATAAAATAATATATTACATTTATTATATTATTTTTATATTGTACATTAATTACATGTTATTATACAATTTAAATAATATAAATTTTAATTAATAACATATTATATAATTAAGAATTTATGAATTTATATTTATATTTTATTTTAAGTTATTTAATTACAAAGGACAAATGCATTAGTTGTTCAATGATAATGATTTTTTCTTGAAAAAATCATTCTTATTTATAGTCACATCAATACAATTTTTTTATTAATTTTATTTTGGTACAACTTTTGAATTTAATTTAACTATGGTTACATGGATTGTTGTGCAAAAAGTGTTTTTAAAATTCATAAATATTATTTTATTGGTTTAGCTATTATTTTATTATTTCCTTAGGAGGCCCATTTAATCTCAAAATTCCCCTTAATGGCCCCCGGTGCGTCCATATGTCCCAGAAATAAAGCAACAATGGTGCAGGTTCTATAGATCTGTAGGCCATGATGAACAGAAATGTTGAACGTACGATCTAATGATAGATCGAGGAAATATATATAGGATATAGGTGGATAAGTCATCACCAAGATCCCCCTCAGGCATAGGTGGTTCTCCAGGCAAGGGAGGGGGCCGAGGTGGAAGCGCGGGTAGGGTGAGAAGGAAACTGATTTGCTATAACTGTGGAGAAATAGGCCACTTCGCAAGGGATTGCACGAACCCTGCAAGACAATCTTGCAGATACTGTAGACAATTGGACCACGTGGTTGAAGATTGCCCAATTCTGATAGCCAAGATGCAGGAGAAGTAGTAGACACTTACGCAGAATGTACAAAGGGTCAAAGCGGAACCTCGATATGAAGGACCAAGTGTTAATGTTATGACACGCAATGGCATGGCCACTAGAGTAGCTGCAGAGAAAGCTGAGGTGGAGCCTCTCATCCATAAAGAGGTTGTTAAACTAGAAGTTTTGGACATACAGAAAGAAAAAGAAACTTTTGTTGCAGCTCGCCAAGACTTTGCTAAAGATGAGGCACCTACTCATCAAGCCCCTGCGAACCTCAGAGCAGATGATGAGGTCAAACCATTCCTGCAGCCATGTATGAAGTTGTTGCACAGCCAAAGGGCCGTAGAAAACCTTCAAGCTTTGATAGATAGCTACGCAGAAAAGACAACCCCAGCCATGGAAATTAAGGATGTACACAAACTCTATAAGCTTAAGAGACGCACTAGTCTAGAGATGTGGTTGACCGTGAAAATCGGTGATTATTAGATGGATCAGGTTATTCTAGACTTGGGATCGGATGCGAATGTCCTCCCTAAACAGACTTGGGTGCGAATGGGGGAATCTAATTTGGAGTGGTCCACTATCCAGCTGTGCATGGCCAACCAGCAAAAGATCATCCCATTAGGAAGACTGTCGAAGATCGTGGTAGATATCGCAGGAGTTAAGGTCCGGGATGACTTTGAAGTCATTCAAATTGTAGAAGATGCAGACCCTTACCCGGCGCTCCTAGGATTGGACTGGGCCATAGATATGGGCGGTATTATCAACTTAAAAAAAATGAGCATGGTATTTGAAAGTGAAGGAACATGGGTGATAGTACCACTAGACATCACAGAAGGAGAAAGGTATGCAGAGCCGGTGCATGAGGAAGAAGAGGTGGATCACATCTATAAGCTAACTGCAAGGGACGAAGACTGGATCAATCCTACGATTGATGATATGCTTTGCTGGGAAGGATATAGCGAGTGCTTCTCCGACTCCAAAGAGGAAATGGAAATTTGGCAAAAGCGGCTGCATGATGTCTCTGCGCTGTTCTGCCTGCGAATAACAAGGGACTTCAGTTGCATATCCTCCGAGGTAAGAGAAATACCCTATTTTGATGGGTCTGGTAGTGTAAGGGAAATTTTGCGAACCTTCGAAGCTAAGGTTCCCAGAGAACGAAGGTTATGGGCCCTTAATCTAGACATGCGCGCAACACCTGCAAGATGGTGGGATACGCATAAGGGGGTGTTCCAGGACTGGGAGGACTGTCGGGACATGATGATCCTGCAATTTGAGCCTCTAGCTGAGGTGCATGTCAAGACATTCCTTGGCCTAAGGGATCCGCGTGAACACTTGGTTGCTTGGATAGAGAAGTGGGGCGACCGAACTACAAACGAATGGGTTAACTTGTTCATTCATGCGTTAGGTCCAATCCCTACTGCATGGTACCTAGATGCGGAGCTACATCAATGCACCCACCACTGGGGAACTCTGAAGGATGAATTCATAAGATCATTCGGAATGATAGGGGGTTCAGAGGTGCTTGATGAAGCTCTGCAAGATATAGATACGTTTGTGTTTGGAGAATCCATCTCCTCTGCAATATTCAGGGCGCCAACATGGGAAACGCAGATGCAGGATATTGTCAATTGTCGCAATATAACAATAGAAGAATACGATGATAATCCACGCAATATCTCTATCCCAGAATCAGAAGGGAGCACACAGTTGCGGGACCTCCATTACAGACTGGGGATGTGACGAAGCCTTTGAAACTGCGGGAAATCAACATTGGCACAGCAGAGCAGCCTAAGTTGGCTAAAATTGGGGACTACTGGGATGATGACACTATAAGAAAATTTGTTGAATTGCTCACATAATATCAAGACTTATTCCCCACAAAGTTTTCCGAGCTCAAAGGGATCACAGGGGACCTTGGGGTTATGCGCATCATGTTAAAACTGGATGTGCGTCCTGTAAAGCAGCGGCCCTATCGGATGAACCCTAAGTACAAGCATAAGGTTAAGGAAGAAATCGATAAAATGCTTGCTGCAGGTATTATTGAGCTAGTCGAACAGTCGGATTGGGTAAGTCTAATGGTGGTTTAGGAAAAGAAAATAAAGGGAGAAATATGCATCTGTTTGGACTTATGCAAACTAAATGACGCCTACGTACATGACCCATTTCTTACACAATTCTCTGATAAGATCCTGGATAGTATAGGAGGCCAGGAAGCGTATTCATTCACTGATGGGTTCTCAGGATACCATCAGATCATAATCGCATCAAAATATCGCAACAAAACTACATTTTCCACTGAATGGGGATCCTTCCAGTATACATTCATGCCGTTTGGACTCAAGAATGCCCCTACTATCTTCTCACGGGTCATTGTCACAGTGTTCAAGGAATTAATCCACAAATTCAAGTGTATTTCGATGATTGGACTGTCTTTGGCCTGGTAAAGGTGCACGTTTCAAACCTGCGCATGATGCTGGATGCCTGTCGGAAACACCTGATTTCCCTAAATATCAAGCAATGTATCTTCTGTGTACCCTTCGGAATCTTGCTCGGACACATAGTTTGCTGACAAGGGTTGATGGTGGACCCTGCAAAAGTAGTAGTTATTATCAATCTGGCGGTACCTACGACTGAGAAACAACTGCGTTCAATCCTTGGACACACAGGCTACTACAGAAAATACATTCAGGGATACGCACTAATCACAGCACCCCTGGAAAAGCTGCTTAAGAAGGATGTTTCATTCTTTTTGGATGACGAGTGCTAGAAGAGCTTTGAGCTACTCAAGGAAAAGATGGTCTCTGCACCTATTCTTATTTTTCCTGATTGGGTGAAGGTATTTCATGTTCATGTTGATGCTTCAGGGATTGCCCTGGGAGCGGTCCTTACGCAGCCTAGCACCGGAGACATTGATCACCCAATCACATTTGCTAGTCAAAAACTCTCGAGTGCAGAGCGCAATTATGCCACCACAGAGATGGAAGGATTGGCCATGGTCTATGCACTACATAAGTATCGGCACTACCTATTAAGAGGACACTTTAAAATGTTTACAGATCATTCGGCTTTAAAGTACTTGGTAAACAAGCCTATGTTGGGGGGGGGGGGGAATCTGCAGATGGTTGTTGTTGTTTCAGGAATACGATTTTGAAATCATAGTCAAAACAGGGAAGTTGAATATTGGGCCGGATCACTTGTCCCAAATTGAGACGGGCGAGGAACCCACTAACCTCGAGGAAGTCTTGCCTGATGCGCAGCTATTTTCCATTAAGGTCATTGATGCACACTTCGCTGATATCATTCAATTCCTGACTACAAGCATGGCACCTATAGAATACTCGGTACAACAAAAGAAGGAATTGGTTACCCGAGCGGCAGATTTTACCATTATCGCAAGTCAATTATATAAACTAGGGGCTAATGAGCTGCTGCACAGATATGTTCTGGAGCATGAAAGGCACGCTATCTTGGTAGAATCTCATGAAGGCATAGCAGGAGGTCACTACGCAGGCAAGGTGGCGGTACAAAAGATCTTGCGAGCTGGGCTATGGTGGCCTACCCTGCATAGTGACTCCCACGACTATTGTAAAGCATGTGATACACGCCAATGGACAAGAAGGCCTTCACACAGAGATGAAATGCCTCTACAACCACAAATGGCTCTACAAGCCTTCAACAAATGGGCCATCGACTTTGTGGGATCGATGAACCCACCAAGAAAGAAGACGGGTGCGTGCTACATAATTACTACCATTGATTATGTAACCAGGTGGGCCGAAGCACAAGCAGTGAAGGATTATACTGCATATATTGTTGCGCACTTCATCTTTGAGCAAATTCTGACTAGATTCGGATGTCCAAAGATCCTTATGAGTGATAGAGGTACGCACTTTGTTAATGAAAAAATACAAGCTCTGACTGAGGAATTCCGGATCCATCATGTGAAGAGCACCCCATATCATCCATAGGCTAACGGTGCGGTCGAGGCTTTTAACAAAATCTTGGATCAAGCATTGACCAAGGTCTGCAACGCCGATTGCAGTGATTGGGACGTGCGCATCCCAGCGGTTCTTTGGTCCTATTGGATGACCTGCAAGAAGCTAATAGGGAAAACCCCATTCAGGATGGTCTATGGTAAGGAGGCCATTATGCCGATGGAGTATATTGTTCCTAGTCTACGTATCGCAACATTTACGAACATGGCAGAACCTGCAGTCATGGAGGAGCGTTTAGTATAGCTTATGGTTTTGGAGGAAGATCGGTTTATTGCTAATTTCCATCAACAGGTCTAGAAGGCCTGCGATAAGGCATGGCATGATCGACATATTCACAAAAAGACATTTGCAGAGGGTGAGTTGGTCCTCTTATATGATATCCAGTTTGCGAAACACCCAGGGAAATTCTGACAGCACTAGCTGGGTCCCTACACTGTTAAGAAACTCATGGATGGTAGAGTTGTTAGGCTAGCTACCCTACGTGGCGATATGCTCCCAGGATATGTCAATGGTATATGGCTCAAACCGTATCGGATCAAATGACTATATGGCCGGAGTAGTTGTATAGGGCAGGATATGCCCACCCAGGAAGATGAGTATGACCAGGGTATGCGCAGGGAGCGGCCACAAATTTGGAAGCCCGAAGGGGTGCGTAGGAGGTGTAGGTGTCTGTTTAAAATGCAGCAGGTGCGCTGGGCACACAAGAGCTACGAAAACTAGCCATTAGAATAGTAAAATCGGGTAAAGCTAAAGTTACCATTGAAAGGAGCGGGCGGTCGACATTTAATAATGCGATTTCCAGAGATTTTTTACCGTTTATTTGAGGGTAAGTATCAATTAACGTTCACCTGACCATTAGTAATCCTCTGCGGTTATAAAAGGGGAAGGTTAGGTCGGAAGAGGGTTCTGTATCTTTTTTCTTGGTTGTGCTCTACGGGTTTATGCCTTAAGATAGTTTGGGCCTACTGTAATCCTTTCATGTCTGCACAGCCCACCCCCTCTGATAGTAGCCACCTGGGGTTGGGATTCATTTTCCGTGCCTGAATGATGGCCACCAACCCTGCTGAGTCCTCTCAGATGATAACCTCAACAGAGCCAGAAACCGAGGAGGTAGTATAGGTCAAATCAAAAGTCGAAGCAGTCATCTCCACATTGACCTCCAGCAGCGAAGAAAGGAAAAGAGAAAGCGCAAGGGTCAGGAAAGCCTGCAAAATGGGCTGGGGTAAAACCCCGCACTTCTCCCTGCAATGTGAAGTCACCACGAGGGGCGGCCCCGGCCAGCTCCCCTAAACCAGCGGACCACCCTTTATCTAGTCAGGAAAGGACCCAGGTCACTCAACCAATCAATTGGTTGCCACCATTTGTCTGGCCTCGCAGACCCTCAACCCACACACCAAAGAAATTTGATGGCCTGATCACCTACCTGCAGATGCCACTGACCCCAGGTGAGGTCCCCATAATTGGTGATCCCTTTGGCAAGATTCATGAGGTGAAGTTCGACGATCATGACTTGGCCAACTATGAGGCCTTTCCCCATCAGGCGCCTGAGTTTTACCTGGAACGGATACTGGAAGATAACGGGGTGTAGGTCGTCCCTATGCGCTGGGTGCGCAGCTTCGCCGGTTTTGGGCTGTTGAACATGCTAAGGATGCCACATTTTGGCCACTACAATGTTACAAATCGCTTGGTGCGCCAGCTTCTCGCCTTAGTCCATGACAATAGCTTGTGGATCCACGATCGCATCCCTATATATGCTATGCTAATTCATCGAATTACTTGCCTCCCCATGGAAGGGCCTGACTCGATGCTGAAAGTGGGTAAGAATTATGAGCAGAAGATCGTTGATAGCATGCGCGAGACTTACCATGTGCTACAGAATACGCAGGGGTTCATGATCAGTACCATCAGCGACCCAGGAATGCAGATGGGTACCTTGTTGCTAGTATGTAAGCTAATGCACAAGTGCCAGGCTGCCACCGTCCCCGCATATTTCATTCAATTGGAAGGACAGTTTGAGAAAGGTGTTTGCTTTAATTGGTCCCAGCACCTGTGTATCGAATTTTTGGCAAATGTTCGCAAAGCCTGGGAACAGGGGTGCCCATTCTGCTATTCTTGGCTGCTACTGCTCATTATGTTGGTCGCATGGGAAGCGCTAGAAGAAGTAGTCCTCCCCAAGCTCACTCCTAACATGTACGAAGGGGCGCTCTACGCCAACTTATGGGATTCCAAGGACGCGCAGCTTATCGAGGACAATCAAGTCTTCTGGGTCCTTTTTCAGAGAAGCTTGGCAGCAACTATCAACTCTTGTCCACGCTTGTCTCTAGCAGTTTATGACAAGTACAAGGCCATCATAGCATTTCAGGTCACCATGCAAAACATCCAAATCAGGGCGCGCAAGGATAAAACTTGGGTCTTGGACGAGGATATTGATCGCATAGTCGCTACCTGGTCTCTGCAGTGGAAGATCAAGTTCAAAACCGGTACATTGGGCACCACAGGGGCGAGTGCTACAAAGGTTACCCCCACTACCATAGCCAAAGGAACTGGTGGATCAAGCAAAGGTGTGGGGAAAGAAGGGTCCATAGGATCACAGTGGGATTCACAGCAGAAAAAGAACATTGAAACAGACACCCAAAAGGGTTCGCAGACGGATAAAAATACGGCAAAGGGGGTGGAAGTGGTGTCGCAAGAGGGGTCGCAGCGAAATACGGGTACAGAGGGCCAGGAGAGGGGAGGTACTGACTCCCCCAGAGAAACAAAGCAAACAGGTGAGACCAATAAAGGGCCACGAAAGAAGCAGCGCTCTCAGCGGACAGAACGCGATGAAATGGTTACACTCACGGAAGGTAACCTTGAACAAATCGTAGATGCGGTCATCTTGGCTACAGAAGAGTGTTAGATCTGTTTGGGTTGCTAGTGTAAGAACTCTTGCTGGCTGTGTGCGCGGAGATCCTGAGTCCTATTGTGTGCGGACCCTGCTGGCTGTGTGTGCCGGCTGTGTTGGATTGTATTGGCTTTTGGATGCTAATATATGTGAATCTGGTTAGAGTATCTCTGAATTATCTGAGTTTATGTATTATTGTTGATGTGAACTGTTGGATCTATGGTTGACGATTCATTGTTATAATATGGAGTATTCATGTGATCTATTGTTTATGCGTTTATGATCTTACTTATTGCTGATGCGAAGGTGTTGATTTAATCTATGACTGATAGTAACTCTGGTAACTTTGGACTATTGACAAACCTGTGAATAGATCTTCTTTATAGCTATAAGAATATCCTTGTTCCTAAACCTATGATCTATTGATTACTGTGATTATAGTTGTTGTACTGATAGATCAGTGTTGAACACGTGGATGCAAATATAGTTAGTAGATATGAGCTCTGTGATATAAGATTGTAACTAGATCTAAGCTATTGAGCTGGGAACGCAGCCCTGTTTGACTTACCTACTCTCTCTTAGGGTGCGGAAACCTGGTTCCAGCACCCTCCCATACTACTTTGGGTGAGACTTTGGCCTGTGAAAGCAGGTCACTGCCGAAAGGGTCAGTAGTATAGGGGTTTGCTGGCAAACCTTAACCTCTGAACCTAGGTCATGACCCCTCGAGCCAACATTCTAGTCTGTTGTTTTGTCATGTTTTATTAGTTTTCTTATGTATAATCACTTGGAATTCATGGTGACATGCTCCAACTTCCTGTATGCATATAGCTTGTTGTTCTATCCTTCATGTGTGGTTTTATAGGAACGCAATTGCCTCAGCTTCCATGAGATAGATTGTGTTGTGACTTAGTTTTCATATTGACTCCATAAGCCCAATGGTAGTAAACCTTATACATCTTTCACCTACACAAAAACACATTCAATCCAATTTAGAGTTAGCCATCTACTTTCAAGTTTTTCATTGAATATCCATTATCCTTTTGAGAGAGACCTCTCAGACTGGAAAGGATAGTTTCCAGTTACAAGTGGTTTGAAATAGTTACTCCAAGTTTACCACTGAAGCAGCCCAACAAGATTCAATTTGGTGATAACATGGTCGTCTCTCTTGATTCAACCACTATGAGTTTGCTCGTAATCCAAATATAGCAGATGCCTTTGCATCAGTCATCTATTAGGATAACTCAGACAATGGTCACTTCCCTTTTGCAAACTTAAATATATTCAATGCATTCCAATCTTCTATTCCTAAAAAAAATGTTACCAACTTAACAAGAACTTTACTGAGTTCTCGTTCTTTTGGAGATCGCAACAAATCATGATTTCATCCTCATTTTGAAAAGTGGTGATTCAAAATCAAACTTTTTCATTTAAGGCCTAAAATTCCAACATTTTTTTAACCATGGCATTAAAATTTGAATATCATGATTACGAAAGGCATGAAAAACCTCATTGAAATGCAAAAGTGGTGATGCAACATCGCCTCTTTCTTTTCTCAAGGTTAAGATTCAAACATTTTTTATTATGGTATTAAAAACCAAATATCATGACTAAGAAAGATATGAAAAATGTGTTGACATGCACAAATGGTGATGCAACATCACCCCCCTTTTTTTAGAGTTAAAATTCAAACATTTTTCAACCATGGCATTAAAAACTAAGTACCATGACTACGAAAACACTAAAATTCAACACTTAAAGTTTGTCTACCTTTCTAATTTTCCTTTTCTTTTTAAATTTTTGGTTTTTAAGTGGTTTTCAAATTTGTCTAGCTTTTATTTTACTTTTGGGGTGAAAATTACTAATTAATTGATATTATAATCTCGACCATTTGTATCATAAAAAAATAAAAATCATAAAATCGATTGTGAATCTAAAAGTGGAATTACATAGTTTTTATTTAATTATTAACTATTCATTTTTTTAATAATTTACATTACAAAATTTTGAGAAAAGAAAATTGTATTTTTTTTAGGGGTTGGGAGCGGGGGCGAGGGAAATCAAGTTAAAAAACATAAAATAAAGGGGCAATGGCTCCAACAAAGCTAATGGGTTTAATTCCCCCTCCACTTGGTTCTATTCTCCAAAGACATGTTAGCCAATGTGGAAAAAATTTTACAAGTTGAACATTCATTTTGACAAAAATTCTTATATGACCAAAAGGGTGGGAATCTTTTAATATCTTGAAATTAAGGTGAATAGTGGAAGCTAGTATGATTTAATCCTGGGTCTTTGCCTAGATTATTCCTCTGAAGTTACCTATTCACTAGTTATCGTTAAAAAATAAATAAATAAATAACACCTTTTTATCCTAAGAAATGCAATTAAAAAAAGGGGAAAAAAACTTCATTTAAATTTTAAAAAAAAAAAAAAAAAACATCAAAATTTTAAATTTTAAAAATTCAAAAAAAAAACACTATCAGAGTGTAGAGTAGATAGTGACAAGATGTTTTCTCAAGGCACTTTGTGGTGTAAATATCATCAGTTCGAAACTTCGTGGGCAAAAATCCAACCATGCTAAGGGTTGGTGTGCCCTAGGTCAGGTGTGATCCCTAGATGACTTTAATGACTTAGATGCCCCTGGGTCATGACTACTCAAGTCACATGTTAGGCATGACAATCCTCTCAAGGCTCACTTAACCTACCAAACAAACAAAAAATGGAAAAAAACACTCAAAATAAATAATTAAACCATTAAAAATAACAATAATAATAAAATAATAACAATTTTAAAAAATTTATGGAAAAACTAATTTTTTTTCAAAATAAAAAGAAATAACACAATAAAATATATAATTAAAAGATAAAAATTTAACTTTGAAAATTCAAAATTTACCAAAAGAAAAACATAAAAAATACACAATAACAACAAAAATAAAAACTAATAAAACATTTTTTAAAATAAAATTAATAATAAAATTTAAATATTTTTAAAAAATCATTAATACATTTTAAAAATAAAAAATAAAAAATAAAATAAATTTTAAAAATTAAAAATGATAATACGAAAAATGATATTAATATATATATAATAAAAATAAATAAAATTTAATTTTTTTTTAAAAACATTAAAAAATAGTGTGTGGATGGCATAGCCCCTTGCACACACATAGCAGTAAACATGCTTTGATGATGCAGTCAGTTGGCTTACTGGCCCCGTCGAAGTGGGGCAATCCTAGGTAGCAACCCCCACGTGGTGTTGAGAATTGGGTTCTCATTGATGTCAACAAGACAAGTATTGGCAAGCCCACTTGTTGACTATAAGAAGGATCGTGAATGACAAGTTTTGGATCAATGTTGAAAAAGGTTAAGTGTGCATGGCCTTGATGTCGGAAGAAGCCCCTAAAGAAAATCAAGAAATAGGTGGTAAAATTCAAGGAAAAAGCAAAGGAAATTTGCATCATCACTTAGCCCTCGATGATACCTTTCCAATGGTAGGTGGCATGCCTTATAAATCCTCAAATGGTAGGTGGCACACCTTATAACTCCTCACGGTTGAGGAGAAATGAATCTTTGAAGTTAGCATTAAAATCACATCTTGTGGACATTATGGTTCAACCAAAAGACGGGTCGACCCTCTAGAAAAGATAAAATTTTAAACTCATATAAAGATCCACATGTGTGATCCACTTGACGCAAGAAAATTTTGGTTCTTGTTTAGCATAAAAGAAGCATATCTAAGGTATATGTTGAATCAAGGAATAAGTCCAAATTTTTTAAAAGGAATTATAGTTGCAGTTCAAGTAGTTGGAAGTCAAGTTGGAAAGGTTTGTTGCATACTTATTAAAGGTTTCTCTTTTTCTAAAGGGTTAGTTGTAAGCTAAGTATTGATTTTAAAATAGGTTGAATTTTTTCTGTTGGAGGCTGAGAACAAGGTTTTTCTTAGGACAAGTTTTATTCCTAGTTAGCAGGTTGAGTATCAACCCTGTTTGAGGCTTAGTTATCTTCGAGTCGAGTTCTCTTGAATAATATTGAATTATATTCAGTTGAGGATGACAATCCCTAGCCCTATTAGAGACCATGTACTGTTGAGGAGGTCGAGCCCTAGCTTTGTTGGAGGCCCTTGGTAGTATAGTTCTGAGGCCAAATTTTGTGATATTCTTAGTTTATTTTTAAATCTAGGTTGAGTTTTGTTTTTTCAAGACCGAACAAAGGAACAGTAAGTAGACCATTTGGTTTGTGAAGGAAAAGGTTATGTTAGAGGTGATTATCTTGTTGTGTGAAAGGTTGAAGCTTTTTTTATATTAGCAATCAAGACTAAGGTTGTGACTAAGGGCAGACATGAGGCATCATTGACTGAGAAAAATTGATGTAATACATCGTTGAGTATGGATATAGGATTGATGATATAAAGAAGGTATATCTAAAGCAGAACTTAGATCAGTAGAAGAAGTCAAAGGATTTGAGGTACAATTTGGAGCAGTTTTATTATTGCAATTGATGAGGACAGTGTTGAAATATATTCACTTTCTAGCTACATCAGTTTGAAGATTAGCCACATATGGAACTAGGAGTCATGTTGTAAAATAGCTAAGGACAGTTGAAGACAAGGCAAGTGTGGGATGATGGCAGTGATCGGGATTGAAGTATAAATGATGTAGGTCAAATAACCATAGGCCTCAAACACACATCAGATAAAACTCAATTGAAAATCACACATGATCACACACACCAACTATTCACATAAAACTCTGAAATGATTAATTAATAAACAAAATAATTACAGGAGAATTATTGGCCACTTATTCCTCACACTCACTCATACACACTTCTACATACATTTACTGACTTTTAACATGCCTCATGCCTCATAGGCTCACCTCTATTTATACAATTCGATTAGAACCCAAGGAGGTTCTAGATCCTACGCTAACTCCCAAAATATCTCTTGTAATCCATAACATCTCTCTTCTAATCTCTAAAATCTCTCATTCAATCCCTTATCCCTTGTTAAGAGATAATTGAACCATGGTCCTCTCAAACCTTCCACAATCCTCTCGAATTTTCTCCTATTTACAAGAATTTTCACTCTCTCCTAAAAAATATAGAATAATCCATTAAATAAATAAATCCTCACTTTACAAACAAACTCCTCTAGTAAATAGTTGACCTGGGTTAGACGCACTTGCATCAGACTCCCCAGGTAAAATAAAATCATGGTCTCCTGACCATTAGTCTTCAAGATGATAAGAATCCTCCTGGATCCCAAACTTTCAATTGCAATAAATCAGTTGCTCTGTGATGTTGTTGATGTTCTGTGGTTGTCCTTTCCTTTTTTCTAGGTTTCCAAAATTTATATTGTAGTTGTCCCTTATCCTTATTGATGTATTCTTGTTTTGTTGTCATCAACGAGATTTTTCCGTCTTCGTCTTCTTTCCTTCCTGTAATATGTATCTTTTGGGACACTTTCACCATCAATATTCTAATCTCTTCAATTGCCATGTCCAACTTGTCTTCTTGTTGGTGTGCATTATTGTTTCTTTGATGATCTTTGTTGTCCATCTCTACACTTTCGGGTTGCCATATTTGTTGATTTGAAGGTCTATCATATTTTGTCTTCGGATTTTCCAACCATTATTCTAGGAATTTTAGTTCTGCTCCAATATATTTCATGTTGACATTTGATCCATTTGTTTGATGAACATATCCTGCATCCACAAACAAATTGTCATATTTAAAATCATAATGTTTGACAGATGAATCTGTCTTCAGGTCTTCATGTTGGTCTTTTGAACAATCCATAGCGTTGGCTATGGGGATCGAACCCACGTCCATATCATCATCATCGTCACCAAGCAATGGTCCTTTCTCAAGTTCACAAATATATACTTTTTTCTGGAGTTTCTTTGCTTTTAAAAATTTCAGTTTGCGCATTATTCTTCTTTCCATCAACTGTTTAATTGGTCATTTAATTTTTTTCTTTATTACCTGTTGAGTTGTGGAAAAGGTATGCGTTTGCTATTTATCTCATCATCCTTTTCCTTTATTCTTATCCTTTCTATATCTTAATGTGTTAATATATTAAACAATTATGGTAAGAATGAAGGAATTATCTATACTTACAACTTGGCTAATTATTATCCTTCTTTATGCAGGAAAATACAAAAAAATACAACTGTTGTTCTCTAACTAAGGAACAACAAAAAAAGCAACAAGCTAAGGAAGGAGCACGGCGGTTGCGGATAAGGCCAAAGAAAATCAGAAGGATCGGTGCGAGAAGGGAAAGGATGGCTGAAGTTAGAAAACTGTGTGAATCCCTCAAGATCGAGAGATCCTGAGGGATCGCTTTTACCATTTATCTTTTTACCCCTTTCTTATTATAAAAGGCGACGATTGTAAACAGAAGGGGGACTGGCTGTTATTATTGAAATTGTAATTCTTAATTACAGATTCTCGTTGTAGCGAAGAACATGAATACATTGTAACGCTCTTTCAGCTTGATGATTAATACATAAGTGAAGTTGCTATTCCTTCTCGTTATCTGAAGTAACCAGCAGTGTACGCTGGCGGCTAAGGGCCCGGATTCCAGTGGAATTCATTGCTTCATCTGTGTCATACATTTATGATTATCGCAAGTGTGATGGTTTGATAGTATTATCGCTTTCTGTGATTCTATTTCCTTTGCTACTCATTATTTTCCTATGTTAACTGAATAGTTCTGTTTTATATAATTTACGGTATTGTTATTTATTTAGTTTACTTCTGCTTTCGGATTGATTTTCTTAGATAATTATTTTGCTCAATGAGATCAACTGTAACGAGTATTAACTACTGTTTTTAGGCTCTCAGATTGATACCATTGTTTTTTTACTGAAGAATGCATTTGATTTAAGATTCAATCAGTTTCGAAGAGAAGAGTTATCACTACTGTACTCTTCACTGATATTGTTGTTACTTGAAATGCTGTAGGATTTGATTTCATTAGAGGATTGAGTTTTCGTTAAATTGCAATCAGAATTTACTTGCTGCATCCGTTTACTCTTGTATTAAAATATCTATGCTGCAACCTATGAAACATTACTCTCTGATTTAAATAGCTGCCACATACTGTGTACACTCTTGAAATAGAAGGACTTGCCCGGATTGATAATTAATGTGAGGATAATTAGGAGTTTAAAAAGCACCTTTTATCAACCAACATTTTGGCGCCGTTGCCAGGGAGAGTGTAAGCCATTTATGAAGAGTGATATATATATGATAATTGCCTGTTGAGAGAGAACTGGGTATTAAAAACGGAAGGTAAGAACCTACGTATGGAGTATGAAAAATGCCTGCTCCCTCGCCTGCTTTCTAGCAGAGTTGTTAGAAATTTATAGTAGAGGTAAACATTTGAATTGTTTGTATGAATGACTAAGAAGAAAAGACCAGAAATCAATCCAATTCCACTACCCAAACCTGAAAAATCTAAGGGACCAATGACCCTTGGACGATCAACTTTCATAGATGAAATATTAAAGAAAGCTGAATCTCAGCCATCAGTAGGTCCTCGAAACGTTGCTTCCAGACAACCTATTGTCTCCCTTTGGGCCACAGGCTCACTATCTACAGCCTACGCTGAGGTCCACAGCAAAACTATAGGAACTGAGCAGATTTTTCAAGAAATTGAACATTCATCCCCAATTTCCTCACAAGAAGGGAATTCTTGTAATATTCGTGAAGGAGGAGGAGAAACAAGGGAAGAACCAAGATTCCCTTAGGTATTAATTGAACAAGGAACACCCAGTATCCCAGACAGAGGGAGTGTTGTTAAGATTATTTCCACCTCTTGTGATATTCGTGAAGGAGGAGGAGAAACAGGGGAAGAACCAAGATCCCCTCAGGTAGTAATTGAGTTAGGAATACCTAGTATCCCAGATAGAGGGAGTTTTTTTAAGATTATTTCCACCCCTTTGGGACACCCAAGGGATAACTCCCCAGCTCCAGAAATCTCGGAAGAATACTGGCATATATTTTATCAAATGGCTAACAATCCATAAGCACCCCAAACTTCCACATTGCAGTACCCCATCGTTGACACAGCTGCCAGCGCTCCTATGAAAGCTATCCCTTTACAAAATATTCCCACCTTTCATGGGCTCTCATCAAAGGATCCAAACACATTTTTGTTTGAATTTGATGTATTATGTCGGGGTTATGATTATACCACCGACCCCCAAAAACTAAATTTGTTTCCATCTACATTAAAAGGCGTATCCTTGCGTTGGTTCATGGGGCTAGGTGGAGGAACAATAAATGATTGGGATCAAATGAAAAATGTTTTCCTTAAAAAATATCGGGATTATTGCAGATCTAGGGAATTGAAAGATGAAATATTCCAAATGGTAGCTAGACCCGGTGAAACATTGGAAGAGTATGTAGAGCACTTCCAATATAACCTCCAAAGATCCCCCTATGTAAATCTGCCCTTGCCTAATAATGTGCTGAAAACTACACTGATTAAAGGGATGAAAGAACAATGGATAAAGACATTAAATATTATGGGTAAAGGTGATATATATCAAGAGGATTATGCTGATATTATTAAATTGTGTATCAGGTGCTTAAGGGGCAGTACGAGATTGAAATCAGCAGAACGCGACATGACCACCAGGGACAGCAAAATCTCTGGTGGAACCATTGCTCGTACATAAATTGGAAATCTGCTAGAATATTTCAAAACATATATCTTGGGGACTTTGACAACGCAATTAGACATCATGCAGGCCAAGCAGAAGCAGAACAGAACCTGGTGATATTTTTCTCGAGATGCAGAAAGAAGCATGGTCACAAAGAGTGTCCACTGGATATGGTACAAACCTGTGCCATATGTACTAAATATCACGCCACAGAAAGTTGCACGTCACTGCCAGGTTTAAAAGCAGTCTATAAAGAGGCAGAAGAAGAAACAGAACCATTGTACCTGCTAAATCAACATCGCCAATGACAACCACGACAAACAGGTATGCCAACCGACCCATCTTCTTCCTTTTAGCCCTCACAATATAATGCCCAACAATATACAGGAGCTATGTGGCAAAACCAGACACCTTTTTCAAATTGGTCACAGCAACCATTCTCTATGCCACCTTGGTCCAACCAATCAAACCAAAATAATAGTTGGCCAAATTTTCCTTGTTTTCCACCATTTTTTCCATCCTCCACATATCCATTCCAATGGCCATCCTCTACGTCACAAAACCAGAATTGGCAGTCAAGCTGGCAACGACCTACAAATCAACCAGTAGGAACAATCTCCCTACCTCAACCTACACTTCCAGCACCCTATACATTGCAATAGAACCCTCAGACCAACCTACGACCATAACTCCCAGCCCAGCCCAACCCGAACCCCAACAATAGACCGATCTAATTTGTGCAAATTATTGAAGGACCCGAGCCAGAAACTGAGTTAAGGGAGTGTAATGAGCTGCAATTAAGATCTGGGAGGATAATAGAGTTGGAGGGGGATAAAAATATACAAATTGAAAATCTGTTACCTGTAGAACAACCACCACAAGTGGAGAATCCAGTTAAACAGAAAACCCATAATCAAACTATTACCTCTTCTCCACCATTCCCAGAAAGATTAATTATACCCCGCTCAATCAAATATCCATATTTTGATCTTTTGGGAGAAATGAAAAATTTGTGTGTAAAAGCACCTCACCTCCAGGCTATTCAGGAAATTCCAATCTATGCGAAAACTATCAAATAATTATGTATGAAAAAGCCAAAGAGGAAAACAAAAAAAACTCCAACTGTCCATGTCGTCGGTACTCTGTCTGATTTATTATCAAGTAGAGAAACACCAGTAAAATATGAGGACCCAGGAAACCCTATAGTCACAGTGCAAATAAACGGGTGCTCCTTTCCCAATGCATTAGTTGACCTAGGAGCAACAATCAATATTCTTACAACAACAACTTGTAAAAAGCTTGGCATTACATCCTTGGACCCAACCACAACCCTCTTGGAACTTGTTGACCGATCAATTGTCAAACCAGAGGGTACATTACAGGATGTAATGGTGTCTATAGATTCTTGGGAATACCCAACAGATTTTCTGATCGTCAATCCTAGAAATCGACTAGATGAACATCCCCTAATTCTAGGAAGACCTTGGCTAGCAACCGCAGATGCTTACATAAGCTGTCGGACAGGTAGCATGACTATAGCAAGGGGAAAAGATGTGAAGAATTTAGCCTTATATCCTCCAGCTCAGCCAAGTCTAACAATAATAAAAATGAGGAAACAACCTGTATCATATTTAACTGAAAACATTAGATAACCACTAACCATAGAAGATGCTCTTGAATTCAAGGTTCAAACAGAAGATGACATCATTAACACTTATATTAACCAACCAGATGTCGTATCTCATCCAAAATGTCACATGATCGAAGCATCCCTGGATAACGAAATCGAAGAGGATCCCTTACAAGACTTTAGCGACCAATCAATCCCAACAACTTCTGTTTATAATAGCAAAACCGTAGAAATTGAGCCAAGAAAAACCTTAAATATCAATAAAAACCTGATTGAGGACCAGGCACAGAGGCTTGTCCAACTTCTGAGAAAATATAAAGAAGCCTTCACCTGGGATTACCCTGACATGAAAGGGATTGATCCCTAGCTATGCATGCATCACATCTATATAGAGAAGGATGTGAGGCCCATTAGACAACCTCAACGGAGATTAAACCCTCATCTTAAAGATATTGTGAAAGATGAACTACAAAAACTATTGGATGTGAATTTTATCTATCCTATATCTGAAAGCAAATGGGTCTCCCCATTAGTAATAGTGCCTAAAAATAATGGAAAGTGGCGTATATGTGTTGAATATAGAGAGATTAATAAAGCAACCCAAAAATATCACTTTCCCCTCCCATTCATTGACCAGGTCTTGGACACATTGGCAGGAAAAAAATTAGTTTCTTTCCTAGACGGCTTCAGCGGCTACAACCAAATTCAAATTACCCCTGAAGACCAAGATAAAACTACTTCCACCTGCCCATGGGGAACCTTTGCTTACAAAGTCTTACCTTTTGGACTGTGCAATGCACCTGCTACATTCTAGAGGGCTATACTCAGCATTTTTTCAGATCTGATAAACAAAGGGCTCGAGGTGTACATGGATGACTTTACACCTTACGGAGATGACTTCGAGCCAGCATTACAAATGCTAGAGAAAGTTATGTAATGATGCATTGCTACCAGGCTTTGTTTAAGCCATGAAAAATGCCACATGATGATGACTGAGGGACTCATTCTGGCCCATTATATCTCAGCAGCTGGAATCTAGGTAGATCCTGCAAAAATTCAGATAATTCTTTTAATACCTACCCCTTCCACACAAACTGAGGTACGCAGTTTTTTGGGATTTTCTGGATATTATAGGAGATTTATAAAGAATTTTTCTCGAATTGCTGCACCCTTATATGCATTAACAGGAAATACTGATTTTATTTGGACTGAAAAATATGATAGTGATTTTGAAGATTTAAAACGGCTTGTATCAACAGCCCCAGTGCTAAGGGGCCCAAATTGGGAATTACCATTTTAGATCTCATGCGACACATCAGAAATAGATATTGGAGCAGTTCTCGGCCAGGAGGAAGATAAGAAGCCATATGCGATATACTACATCAGCAAAAATCTATCTTCTCCTGAATTGAACTACACTGTGACCGAAAAGGAATTTATGGCTGTAATATATGCTATTAACAAATTTAGACATTATATAACAGGATACCCTGTGGTTTTGTATACGGATCACTCTGATATTAAATATTTAGCTAATAAACCTGTTGCAAATGGAAGAGTGACAAGATGGTTGATTCTTTTGCAGGAATTTGACATAACAATGAAAGATCGACCAGGGAAGAAAAATCCAGTAGCAGACTTCCTTTCATGTATGCCAAAGACAGATGACTCGGCAGCAGTAGAAGACTGGTTCCCTGATGAACACTTATTTGAAGTAACCTTGAAAACACATGGTACGCGGATGTCGCAAACTACTTAGTAGTAGGTAAGTTACCCAAACACCTAACGCCTAATGAAAGAAAATAAATAGTACAGCGTAGCACATGGTTCTCCTGGATTGGAGGTTATTTATTTCATACAGGGGCCGATATGCACATTTGAAGATGTGTCAGGGAAGACAAAATCTTCGACATCTTGAAAGCCTGCCACGATGGGCCTTGTGGTGAACATTTTGTGACTGCAGGACTGGTCACAAATTCTTACAGACAGGCTATTATTGGCCCACCATTTTTAAAGACGCCAAGAAGTTTTTCCAGGCATGTGATAGTTGCCAAAGAATGGGACGCCCTGGGCAGTTTGATGAGATGCCCCTGCATCTGCAGCTATTCATCAAGCCTTTTGAGCGATGGGCGTTAGATTTCATCGATCCAATAAACCCATTATCTAATCAAAATACATATATATTAGTTGCAACAGAGTATGTGACTAAATGGGTGGAGGCAGAAGCATTACCAAGGGAAATGGAGGACTCGGTAATTCACTTTCTTTTCCAACTTTTCGTGCGATATGGCTTGCCTAGAGAAATAATCACAAATGGAGGGCCACAATTTATAAGCCATAATATTGCTGCGACATTAAAAAATCACCATATCTTGCACAGAATCACAACTCCATACCACCCGCAAGCAAATGGCCAGGTAGAAAGCACTAATAAATTAATTGAGGCAATACCCACAAAAACAGTCACATCACATAGACGTGACTGGGCTACCTGATTTCCAAAATCCCTGTGGGCATACCGCACGACATGGAGAAATACCACGGGATATTCCCCATATCAGCTAGTGTTTGGAAAAGAGCCTATCTTCCCAATAGAATTTGAAATTCAGACATTGAGGATAGCTCAAGAAGTAGGCTTGGATCTGAATGAAGCACAGATTAACAGGCTACATCAAATCGATGAATTGGATGAATTCTGCCTATCAGCTCTTCAGCATAATACACTAATCCAACAACAAAGAGCGAAATGGCATGATTCCGTCATCAAGAAGAAGACATTCCACGAAGGTGATTGGGCACTTCTGTATGATTCTAGGTTCCAGGATTTCCCATGAAAACTCCAGACCAGATGGTTAGGCCCCTATGAGATACAAAAGGTGCATGATAATGGCACCCTCACATTAGCCACCATTGATGGGTCTGGATACTCTTTTAAAGCAAATGGACATCGAGTACGCCTATATCACAAACCGCTTACTAGGGAGTCCTTTTGCCAACAGCTACGGGAAGATTCCACTATGCAAATTCTTGCTGAGGAGGGAAACCTGCCCACAGCATTGGTCCAATGAAGAATTTATTTGTTTTTTTTTTAAATTGTACATAAGTTTTCCTTTTTGTTTTATTGAATTTTCTTGTATAAATTGTATGTAACTTGTTTTTTCTATTTTTCCTTTGTTTTTCCCTCTAAGGAACAACAAATTTTCGTGTGAAGTTTCGTCTTGTTGTTCCCTTTAAGGAATAGTTATTGTTCCCTCTAAGGAATAGCAACGTTCGTATGAATTTTCTTTTTGTTGTCCCCTTTAAGGAATAGCTGTCGTTCCCTCTAAGGAACAGTCACTGTTCCCTCTAAGGAACAAAAATTTTGTGTGCAAATTTTCTTGTTGTTCCCTCTAAGGAACAGCTGTTGTCCCCTTTAAGGAACAGCCGTCGTTCCCTCTTAGGAACAACAATTCCATGTGCAATCTTTTTCTTCTTTCTGTTGTTCCCTCTAAGGAACAGCAGTTTCGGTGTGTAATTTGTCTTGTTGTTCCCTCTAAGGAACATAAATTTTCTTATGCATTTTCTTTATTTTTCCCTACAGTGAACAACTATTGTTCCCTCTAGGGAACAACTGTTGTTCCCTCTAAGGAACAACACCTTTTTTGTGTGTTTTTCCTTGTTGTTCCCTATAAGGAACAACACTTTTTGTGTGAGGTTTTCTTTTTATGTTTTAGCACCTTGTGAATACTTGTGTGAGAACACCTTTCTTTCCTTTGCCCACTTTTTATGATCTTCTATAAGGCACAAGGGTACAAATATATATGAAAGGATACAAATCTGAAGCTTACTGGAAAAAGCAAATATTGAACATTATCATCTTTAAACAAAGATTGCTTGGTATTGATCGAAAAATAAAGGACATAACCATCTATATCACTTCACTGTCCTCATTTCCATTATAAATCAAATTGATTGATTATTTGTACCATGTCGGTTGTCCCCTAAACCCTATAACTCTTTATGTTCATTATCATCAAATAAGGTTAAGGGCATACTCTCTTCTATTGATATGTTTAGACTTCTTCTGCCATTCCTACTCCTAAGGAGTGTTGAGCCACCCTCTATGTATAAATAGGAAGTGCTATTCAAAAAATAAATAAACATATATATATATATATATATATATATATATATATATATATACATATACATATGTTTACTAACAATTATATGATTTTTACAGATGGAGGATAGGGAGTCTCATCACGAGCCAGCCTATCATGATCATAAGGAAGCAGCGAAGTGGCATTCCCACTATGGCCACCACACCAGGGATATGATCTAATGGATGAATCAAGAAATAAAAGTTTTTGGAATAGGAGGTCTCATTACAAGCCGACCTGCCCACCTTTCGCTCCTTCCTAGTGAATGGCAATGTGTTTATCTGGTTACCAAGCCAGTACATTGGTCTCTACTCTGATATCATAATACACTTCCCCTATTATACATAAAGGACCATGGTTCCAAAGGGTTAGAAAGAAACTCTGTCGAGGCTATAGATGCCTGCAGGCAACAGAAGCTCTGATGATGGTATTGAAGTCATATTTCCAAAATCAATAGTATTATAAGTCCCTTTTCTTATTTTTTATCTTTACTAAAGAGCGATTATGTTCCTAGTTTATTTTGAACCTTTATGCATGGATATCTTTTAAAAAAAAACAATAATAATAGTTTTAAGTGGAATGATGACGGTAAAGTATCTTTTTTGCGTCAGATGTCCTTTTTCCTTTTTCAAAATCACCTCACGGCATCTCCTCACTAATTGATAATTCTTGTATATGCATTGATTTCAGCACTCTGATATCTTTTGCGATCCTTTCATAAATAGGCGTACCTTACCACCTTCATCATCCCTATACTTCACCGCCAGCATGATTTTCCTTCATTTATTCGGTCGAAGGCGACCTATCATTTCAAAAAGGGGGCGAGGATCAACTCCCAAAGTACTTATGCATGTGTGCCAACCCTTTATTTGATTATGCAGGACAATATGAAATTCCATAATAACAAGTCTTAGATAATGGTATTTATGCTGTAAAGTATCATCCGATATAACTATTATAACAACTTGTTGTTCCATCAATGGCTCTGTCTATTGCTGTGTTACTTTTGCTAATTAACAGTTTATAGAATTCAGGCAATATGGGAGGAAGAACAGTGTGCAGGGAGCTGCTGATACTAGTTGTTTCTGATGCCGCTAGAGAAATTCTAGCCCGAGCTGGGTGGATATCATACTTCACACAAATTTCAACAACCCAATGAAACAATTGCCATTAAATTCCTACAAAATTTATAGAACGGCCAATCTATGGTGAGGGGCAGACAAATCACAGTATCAGATGCTGTGATTGCAAAAGTTTCCGGGTTACCAGTTGAAGGACCCGTATGGACTAACAAACGATTGAAGTTGCATGATGCCATTGAAGCCTTTAAAGACGAAGGACAGGAGCTGATCATCAAAGGAAAAGGAGTTCGACCATCATTCCTTGGAGAACTGTGGGGAGAACTAGCCAGAGTCGTCCAGAATTTCATTACATGTGACGGGCGAAAAGACGTGGTAAGGCCACGTCAACTTAAACTTTTAGCAGTCTTGAAACAAAAATGTTTTGTGAATTTACCTGCATATTTGAATTTCCTACTACATGATTCTGATAAAACGATAAAAAAGTCCCGACACATAGAAACTTTCGTAAGCCACCATTTTTTAATTAGGCTGATAGTTAGCTACAACCTCACCCAGCAACAAACAAGTTGGGAAGAATTAATATTTTCCATAGAAGGGGGTTTAGCTTTCCCTGCGCCTAACCCTGTTCCGAAAAGGAAGAGGACTATCCGTATAGCAAACATTCCCCAAAAGCACAGACATTTCGCCAGACTGAGGACAAACTTGGGAGCAGCCGAAAATCCCCAGGGCAGCAGCAACCAGCCCATAGAATTGTCTAGTCCAAAAAATGAGCAGTATTCACAGTTGGAAGGACGGGATGACCCGGAGTTAGAACATGAAGAGGAAACAGAGCACCCGGGTGATGAGGAAAGAAATGAATCAGAACCCCCTCAATGCCAAATACAAGTCCCCCAAGAGATTTATTGCATGATATCGAATTGGCCCAGATCTTGGCCAATATGGCTGAATTCATACAGCCCGAAAGCCCACTCAATTTTAACATTGGAGCAACCCAATCTGTAGAGAACTCTAGCCACAATATAAGCATACCAGAAAATGTAAGTTGTGAAGTAGAAACAAGGACAGAAGCCACTCAAGAAGAGGTGAACCAACCTGGTGATATGCCTCCGGGAGAACCCAGCCAGGTAGGCCTAAATATGGAAAATATAGACCAAACAAAAAAAATGGAAATAGCCCAAGAAGACGACTACCAATATGCGGACACAGTTCTTTTAGAGCAGAGTCAATACAAGCAACCGGGCTCGTTAGGAGCATAAACAATCAATAGAACAGTTGTTCCCCCTAAAAAGTATAGGTCCAAAATCAAAAAGCTTAGGAAGGAACAGCAGAAGCTGCAGAAAATAGTAAAAAGGCTCAAGCGAAAAATAAGAGGGTTATCAGCAGGAAAAGTCCCAGATAAAACCCTGGAAACAATAAACGCAGCGGTTCAAACGGAAGTAGATGAAATAAGAACTACAGGGACTCAAACGGAGCCCATACTCACTCAACCTATTAAGGAACAGCATGCAATTCTTGCAGAAGTAGCCACCCAAAAAGAGGTTGTACCCTCTTATGACTTCGCTATTCAAACGAAGATGGTACCCTCCTCTAGCATGGCTACCCAGACGGAGGCTTGGACCTCCCATAATAAAGGAACTCAAACAATCAGCATCTCTTCTTATAGCAGGTATACGCAGACAACCACTCAAGCTCAAGATGTTATGACAAGCAATGACCCTAGTATATCGAATCTTCAAAGAGATTTAGCACAGGCTCGGCTTGGCATAGAACTGCTTGAACTAGAAACTGTCTCCCAGCAAAAATACCAAGAATTACAGAGGTAGCTTTGGGACATGAACACCTCAAAAAGTGAGACCTTCAATAAATACCAAAAGGAAGAAGAGAGGATTGAGAAAATGAAGCTCAGATTAGAAAAGGTCAGGAGTCAAACGGATACTATCTGCTCATAGTACACTGATGTCTTGGCATGCATATCTCTTGCCAATAATTATGCCCTATTTTTTCTAGAAAGGTACTTACAGTTGAAAATCAAAGCTGTCAGAGCTGGAAAACCGATAGAGATAAAAACAATTGAGGATTTTATAAACTGTTGTAAACAACATGGGTTAAAAGTTCAAAGATTGCTTTGTGAATCTACCTACATAATTTTGTATTAGAGAAAGAAGTGGAAAAGAACCCCAACCCCTTTATGGGGGATGTGAAATTTCAAGCTTTTATCTCATTTGCTGTTAATCAATTAAAATGGTTCAAGGCTCATAACGTGTTCCAAATACAAGAGCATGGACTGGATTTGTGGGTCAGAGGTGAACCCAAACACCCTTTGCAGATGTTGGCCAATCACAAAAGTCTGATGACAAGGGAAGGAGTAATCAAAGTTTTGGGGCCTTTTTAGAAAGAGATTGTACAAAAGGGAGTAGAATACTTCCTCTCTATTCAGGAAAGCTCCTTAGCTGTAGCCAAGCTCAGGTGGACAGTTTCCACTAGTAATGTACAAGATAGAGAGCCATTTAATTATAAAAAATTTAAGGTGGATGTAGAACGTTTTGTCACTTACAGCAACCTCATCTTAAGAGAAAGTTCTTATTGGCTAGGTTGTCAGTTCCGTAGCCCTATCGTTTGGTATCCTGCCGAAGGTTATAAAGCTATATATGAATTTCCTGAAGGACAAACAGGGCCCATCTTTGAGCTCTTGCCCAAGAACCATGGCTTTAGACCACTTTACGAAATTCCTTCTCCATCTTATTCCTTAACAGCTCTGCATACAAATTACTTGCTTTTCATGAGGACATGAAACAGGGTAAGCAGGGGAGTATGTTGAGTCGTGGAAAAGGTATTCTTTTTCTATTTATCTCATCATCCTTTTCCTTTATTCTTATCCTTTCTATATCTTAATGTGTTAATATATTAAAGAATTATGGTAAGAATGAAGGAATTATCTGCAGTTATGACTTGGCTAATTATTATCCTTCTTTATGTAGGAAAATACAAAAAAAGACAATTGTTGTAAACAACAAGCTAAGGAAGGAGTGCGGCGGTTGCGGATAAGGCCAAAGAAAATCAGAAGGATCGGCGCAAGAAGGGAAAGGATGTCTGAAGTTAGAAAACTGTGCGAATCCCTCAGGATTGAGAGATCCTGAGGGATCGCTTTTACAATTTATATTTTTACCCGTTTCTTATTATAAAAGGAAACGATTGTAAACAGAAGGGGGACTGGATGTTATTATTAAAATTTTAATTCTTAATTACAAATTCTCGCTGTAGCGAAGAAAATGAATATATTGTAACACTCTTTCAGCTTGATGATTAATACATAAGTGAAGTTGCTATTCCTTCTCATTATCTGAAGTAGCCAGCAGTGTACGCTGGCGGCTAAGGGCCCGGCTTCCGGTGGAATTCACTGCTTCATCTATGTCATACATTTCCGATTATCGCAAGTGTGATGGTTTGATAGTATTATCGTTTTCTGTGATTATATTTCCTTTGCTGCTCATTATTTTCTTGTGTTAACCGAATAGTTCTATTTTATATAATTTACAGTATTGTTATTTATTTAGTTTACTTCTGCTTTCGGATTGAGTTTCTTAGATAATTATTTTGCTCAATGAGATCAACTGTAATGAGTATTAACTACTACTGTTAGGCTCTCAGATTGATACCATTGTTGTTTTACTGAAGAATGCATTTGATTTAGATTCAATCAGTTTCAAAGAGAAGAGTTATCTCTATTGTACTCTTCACTGATATTGTTGTTACCTGAAATGTTGTAGGATTTGATTTCATTACAGGATTGAGTTTTCGTTAAATTGCAATCAGAATTTACTTGCTTCATCCATTTACTCTTGTATTAAAAGATCTATACTGCAACCTATGAAACATTACTCTCTGATTTAAATAGCTGCCACATACTATGTACACTCTTGAAATAGAAGGACTTGCCCGGATTTATAATTAATGTGAGGATAATTAGGAGTTTAAAAAACACCTTTTATCAACCAACATTACCCATATGTGTCTCTGTCCTTGTAATAGTTCTATCAACACGTCCAATCATGTCTTTAATTCATCGATCTCATTTTCTTCATCATTGATGCCAACTGTTATGGCATTGTTGTGACTTTTCTCTCGATACCTCTTCATCTTATGTTGTGAACTTCACCTTGTTCACTATAACCTGCAACTAAATCACTTTACCAAGTTGCTCCTCCAAACTTGGCCAATGGTTCACTTAACTTTGAACCTTCTTTTTTAGCACTCCTTTGCACTTTTCTAAATTTTTCTTCACAATGACCACACTCTTGGGTGTCGTGCTCCACCGATCATGCACCCAATTACATTCAAAGACTCAAACCTTTTCCTTGGCTTATTACTCTTTGACTCCATACTTGACATCAAATCTTAATAGACCTTGGGTGTCAGTTATAACCGAAAATTCACCCTTTTACATTTAATACTTTTAACTCTCAATTTCACTTGTGACTTGACTCATTACATAAAATCTCAAAAAATTCAATAACTTCCTTCTTCTAACTTTAACATGACTCTTTTTACAAACCACTTCAACCCCTCACTTTAGCAAACCTACTCTATCATGGATTAAGGCATATCAGAATTTGAAGGTGTTGCTGCCGAGGGTTTTGAGATGTTGGTCAGAGGGTTTGGAGGTGTCGTCTGTGCACTGTATCAAGCTCTGGCGGAGGGCGGGGCCCTTCTTATAGAGCTCCTAAAACGTGGTTCAGCTCTGGCCAATCACATGTGGTGAGTAGGGACTAATGGGGCCCCTTCTTATAAACAAATCATAATGGATAAAGGAAAAGGCCCAAGTGAAGGGGTGCATATTACTGGTTCAAAAACTGCAGGAAAAGATGAGGATGGCAAGAAGAAGAGGGCGAGCAGGACGACCAAGGAGGCACAGGGTCAGAAGCTATCAAATGGAATCAATATAATGGAAGGTAAAGACAAAGAAAGCCCTAGTCCCAAGCAGGAATCTCTTGGAATGGAAGAAGGGGCAAAATACAGTGTAAAAAACCAAGCCTAGCCCCAAGAGGGCTTGGATCTTTCGGGATCTGCCACAGAAAGAAAACAATAGGGGTAAAATCGCCACTATAAACCGAAAACCTCAGAAAGTCTTCGGGTCATCATTACAAATCTATAAATTCGAGAATACAGAGACCATATGTCAATACATGCATTGATCTGCAAATTTATGGGCTTTTGGCCAATAGAAAAAGCCATGTGCCTTTGGATAAAATAGCAGTGGAAACCTAGAGGCGATGTCTGGCTCCATCTTGGAGCAAAGGTTTTATGTACGGTTGTTTATGCGAACCTGGAAGATAGAGACCGGATCTTTGATGGGGGACCCTATTTCTATGGATCAGCAGGTTTATATATGAGGTCGTGGAAACCCAACTTCGCCCCAGAACAGGAAACCTTTACACATGTACCTGTATGGATCCGCCTCTTCTCTCTCCCTATCAACTATTGGAGGCCTTCGGCGCTTGAACAGATCGGCAATAAGCTGGGGAAGTTTGTCCATGCCTTGGAGGCCACCTTGCAAAAAAGGTATACCTCATGTGCGTGAAAATGTGTGGAAATGGATGTTTCAAGGGCCTTACATGAATGACTATGGCTAGAATTTAGGGATGAAGTCTTCTTTCGGGCCATTGACTATGAGAAGATCCCTTTTCGATGTCGTAGATGTCATGAAAATGGACACATGTTCAGGGAATTCCCTCTGAATAAGCTAAGGATCAGGAAGGGTTTTCCCATCCAAGTGGGAGACAAAGAGAAAACCGAAGAAACCAACCCAAAATAGGGATATCAACAAAGGGCACTGGCAATGCTTTTGAAGTTTTTGGATCCAATAATGACACAGCAGAAGCCTCCCAACAACTGGACTCTATACCGGAGACTTTGGGAACTCCAAAGCAAGGAACTCTCGACCATAACAGGAATACTCTGGAAGAAACCCTAGAAGACATCATATGTGATGAAGATGTCGAGGGAGATGCGAAAATGGAAATAAGTGAAGCAGGTACAGAAGACATAGAGCTAAAGGATATCCTGGAATGAGAAGGTATGGACCTGAACACTATGGTGGAACAATGGAAGAAAAAAGGCTTGGAACACATCCCGGCATAAGAAATGGAAAGGGTCAACTTCCTCTTTCTGGCTCAACAAGAGGCAGAGACTAAATGACAAAAAAGATGGAATGGAGCGACAAAGAGTCTAGGAATCAAAGTCCAAGGTCTGCATCAGATGAACCAAAAGACCAAACATAGGTGCAAGAGGGGAAGACGATCCAACAAGGAGGCCCTTCAAGAATTAGGACAAATGCTCCTGAATTCAGGTAAGATGAAAGCCCTCGAGGCTTTCACATCCTCTTCTTAACTTAAATTATTTATCATGAAGATCTTATCATGGAATTCTAGAGGGCTAAACAGCCAACGGAAACAAAGACTTCTTAAGAAAAAAGTTAGAAATGAAAACCCAGATATGATCTTCCTATAAGAAACTAAATGTTCAAGTAAAAAGATGCAAGAGATAAACAGGAAAATTGGGAGAAGAATGGACTACCTAGCGGTAGAAGGAAATGGGATGGAAGGAGGACTAGTAACCTTTTGGAACCCCAATCTTTTCATCTAGTTAATGAAAAAGCAACAAGATCTTATGTTTCCTTAAAGATGTAAATTATAGGAGAGACTGGTACATATTTATGTACTAATGTGTATGGACCCCAAAGATTAGAAGACAAGCTGCGTCTTTCGGACCGCCTCTCAAATCTGCAACTTAGACACTCTGGTGTTAAAGGGATATACGGGGGGGATTTTAATATGATTACCTCGTTAGGAGAAAAGAAAGGGGGATTGAGGAGGCTTAACCGGGATGCAGAGGCTCTCAGTCACTTCATTAGGT
>CM076571.1:305312782-305449698 GCA_034641835.2 Pinus albicaulis
CTTGTTGTTTTTGCTGTGTATTACTGGTTATTTCCCGTTGGGGATATTACAGAGGTATACAGAATGGCAGGTGGCACCTTGAGCTTCGACATGGCTGTCCAGGATAGGACTGCTAAAATGCCAGGTAAGATTTTCATTATTTTAAAAATTTTCTTATGTTTGTAACTTTATAAATTATAAGTTTATCTTATTTGTTGTAACTTGTAACTTGTAGATGCATGGTGGAGGAGCTACGGTGGCAGATTACTAAAACTCCAAAAACTTGCCATTAGAATACTCAGCCAAACATGTAGCGCTTCAGGATGCGAGCGCAACTGGAGTGTATTTGAAAAAATACACACCAAAAGGCGCAACAGGTAAAACACTTAAACATATTCAAATTTCGAACTAATTTTTTGAATTCATTAAATATTTTTTTTTAAATATTTAATTTATTAATTTATGACCCTTGTACAGGTTGGAGGGTCAGCGGCTCAATGACATGGTTTACGTCTACTACAATCTTAGATTGTGGATGAGACAACTTGAGAGGACCCCTGATATGGAGGCCATCTCTTTAGATGCGATTGACACCACTGTTGAATGGAGGGTTGAGGCTGAGAGGCCTGTCATGGAGTCAGCCCCTGATTGGATAGAGGAGGAGGTAGTGGAGGGGGAGGACGAGGAGGAGGACGAGGAGCAGCAGGAGGAGCAGCAGGAGGAGGAGGAGCAGGAGGAGGAGGTGACACCACCTACCACTACTACCGGTAGAGGACGTGGTCGGCCTCCTTTAGCTCCTAGTGGTTCAGGTTCCCGTTCCGGTTCTGGTGCTTCATTTTTTTCTTCTAGAGCACGACAGAGCCCATTGCCAGTCCTGCCAGCGTCTTCATCTAGAGAGAAAGGCAACGCTGTTGTATTTTCTCGCAAGAGGGGCAGAGGAAATCAATAGTATAGGACCATAGGTTATATGGTCACTGGTGCATTGACATTCCTTTGTATATGACTGTTGACATTATGACTCATGATATGAGATACATTATTATATTTTTTGTTGATATTTTGAGGCTGAGCTGACTCTTGAGACTCAGGACTTAGTATTCAGGATAGGATTCAGTTTTATGTGTGATGTAGCACTAGACATGATATTACACATCTTATATATTAGTTTTTTTTTCATATTTATGTGTCAATGCATTTATTTTATGCTGTAGATATTTTAGATATTAAAAAAATTGAAAAAAAATGAATATTTTTGTATGTGCCGATTTTTTCCCGATAATTACGACTTTTTCCGATTTTTTCCCCTCGGCGATAATATCCCGATAGCGATTTTTTCATCTTTGGTTCTACCTGCTCCCCCTCCTGCAAATCTTCTGGAGATGAATCCCTTGGATCCTTCTGCCTTGGAGAAGCACTCGAGCTATCCTCTATTGGTCGAAGTGGCTGGACCAGAGGGTCATCTTCAGACTGTGTTGCTAAAAGCATCTCTCGAAATTTTCTGAAAGCTCTTTCCTCCATGAACTTTACATCCCACCACACTACAACCTTCCTGCTACCGGGAATGTAGATTTTGTAAGCCTTAGCATTTTTACTGTATCCCACTAGATATCCCTTTCCAGCAGTCCTATCTAATTTCTTCCTCTTCTCTTTGGGTACATGGCAATATGCCACACTATCAAAGATCCTAAAGTGGCTTACTTCTGGCTTCTTGCCAATGAAGATACTTTCTGGAGTGATCTTACCCAATGCATTGTGAGGAATCCTATTCTGAACATATACAGTTGTGTTACAAGCTTCAACCCATGGAAATTTGGGCATGTCTTGATCATACAACATTGCCCTTGCAGCCTCCACAATAGTTCTATTCTTACTTTCTGCAACTTCATTCTGCTCCAGATTATATGGAGTAGTCCACTATCTTCTGACGCCTTCCCTTGCGCAGAATTCTGTGAAATCTTTATCAGTGTATTCTCCACCATTATCTAATCGCAATATATTTATCTGCTTTCCTGTCAGATTCTCAACCAGAGCTTTAAACTCCTTGAATCGATCAAAGACTTCATCCTTGGTCTTCAGAAATTAGATCCAAGTTTTCCTGGAATGGTCATCAATGAAGGTGACGAAATTTTCGGCACCACTAAGAGCTCTAGTGGACATTGGTCCACGGATGTCTAAATGTATCAATCCCAATACACTCTTAGCCCTATTTTTTCTCCTGGAGTAGGCTTTCTTGGCGTACTTCCCTAGTACGCACCCTCTGCAAACGTCATCTCGTTTGGTGCTCAAATCTGGAACTCCTCTAACGGTCTTCTTGAGAATTTTCAAATCCCCATGGTGTAAGTGCCCCATTCTCCTGTGCCATAGTTCATTCAAATCCTTCTCATTACTGTTTCCTATCAGTGCCATTGGAGATTCGAGCTGCAAATTATACAGTTTATTGCTCCTAATTCCGATTTGTGCCTTCTTCTTCCAACTCGGGTGTTTGACATATACTCTTTTGCCAATGAAGTAGACATCATAGCCCTTGTTTTGTCGCTGAGACATTGAGAGTAAGTTCATTCCCAAACCAGGCACATGCAGCACATTGGTGGCCCGAAGCTTATTGTCAGCTTCAGTTTGAAACACTACGGTACCTCTCCCAACAAGGGTACACTTCGCCTTATTTCCCATGGTGATCTAAAAATTCATCTACTCTTCCTAGTAGCTAGAGAAACATTCTCGTACTCCTGTCATATGTGTAGAAGCTCCACTATCAATACAAGACTTTGGGAGAAGCAGAGCTTAATACACAAGCAAATTCTTCTTCCAGTCTGGAGGCCAATACAAATATGTCGTGATGTCTCTGTTCTTCCATGCTTTCCCTTCTCTTTGGACAGCTACGTGAACCCTTTCGAGCTGCTACTGCAACAGCTTCTAGACTTTGTTCCATCGCAGAGCCTCCAATCCTGTTACTCAACTCAACTCTGATACCATGTAAAATTTTCAATTCTGAAATGCTACTGCAGTTATAGATTTATTTCTCCTACTTATTTCTACAATAAGTTATTTACAAAACCCCTTCAGTAAATTTCAAAAAAAACAATTCTGCAATTATCACTCAAGTACATATAGATAAAAGAATAGTAAAATGCAAGTACAAGAACCAATCACAATGACACGGCTATTTTTGGACAATTGTCCTCGAAAAAACCCAATGTGGGAAAATCGGTCCAGCAGATGAGGGTTTATATATTAATCTTCAACAGTAAATTCTTTACAAGGAAAGACTAGCAGAAATAACTGAGAAACTTCTTGAGATATACCTGAGATAATTTCTTCTCCGGACCTCCAGAAAATTTCCGATGCCTAAGGGACTCACTGGCCCTCCCTGCGTCTCTACTGCATACCTCTCTATGGAGAGCCAGTGTGAGACTGCGTGAGGCCTCTATGTTGCTCCTAAGTGTTGCCTCTCTGCCCTTCTGCGTCTTTATTTCCTTGAGCCCTGACACTATTGATGCCCTCTACTTCCTTCGCCCTGCAAATCTCCCTCTGAAATCGAGTTATATTCCTTCATAATCGACTTCCCTCGGGTTGTTGAATGTTTGCCTGGCTTGCTTTCTAAGTGACCCTCAAGCCTTTTTTTATAATCTTCTCATTGATGAATCAACGACCCAGATTAGAAGTCTAATCAACGGCTAAGATTAAAACTTGACTTGATCTTCGTTCTCTAGAAGATTCACACTCTGTTTTATTAATACCCATTAATTATTTAATTTCCCTAAGTTTAGACTTAGGGTCTCCATTAAAATAATTAATTATTTTAATAAAACATGAACCGAGTGAAATTTCCACAAACAATTTTTGGGTTCTTTGGAATACTGGTGTCTAAGCCTCTGCACCAAATTTGAGACTTAGATCACTTTCCAATGCTACAAAAATCAACAAAGTTGATCACCCTAAAACTATTTTTCTTAACCTTCCCTCCTCCTCTCTAGGTCTAGCCACGCTAGGTCACCTAGGGCATCATTTTCCTGACAAACTACCCATATAAAAACTTTGATCTCTTGACCTCTCCTACATTGGTGCCCCTCCAAGGTCCCCTCCAATTTTGAGGAAATTCAGACAGTGGGATTGTGAGATATCCCAATCCCTAGCCCTGAGACCGAATTTTGCCCTAGGTTTCCCTAGGTTAGTACCTCATAGGGTCATTTTGGCATCTTTAAGTGGAAATTATAATTTATTTCTTTGATCCTCTTCTCCTCCTTGTTTAGGTTAAGATCATCATTGGTTGCTAAACTCCCTCATCTTAACCTAACCTGGGTCCACTTGGTCCCGTGCTATCCCATTTCTCATCAAGCTCAATTATTCAAAAGCAACTCAAGAATCCAAGTTTTGCAAGGATTTTAGGGATTGGGAAGCTCCTTCACAAGTCACACTCCTATAACCTAGCCCTTAAATCCTTACCCCCTTATCCTAGAGAACCTTGTACCTTGCTTAAGAAGCAAGCAAGTCCCATTCTTGAGCCTCTCCTAGGAAAGGATCATTGAGGTCACTTCATATCTATTTCCCTTGATCTATCCTTCATAAGTGACTCCCTATATACCAGGTCTCCTCCCATCGGTGAAATTCCGTAAAGAGTAAGGAGCCTTAGCCGATGTGACAGTGGTCTAAGTATCCGTAGTTTCCCTTGACCTAGCACTTGCCCCTTTAGGATTCCCATTTTGGTCCCCTACTATTTTGATTGGTAATAGGCTCTATTCACCCCCACAATTTTCCTTCTACAACCCTAGAGAATTACGCCCCTATTGATGAATAGCCTATAATTTTAACTCTTCAAATACCTGGAACGATCTCACTAATGCTCTCCTAGGGTGACACTCGAAGTTCACCGAAGGCAGAGGTGGAATTTATGCCTGGAAATCCCTTATGCTAAGCAACACATATTGTCTTGGCTAAGCAGCTAAAGAGAAATAATGTTGAATTGTAAAATTACCAAAAGATACCAAAGTGTGGCCCTCAAACTCTATTTATAATTTGCTGGCCTCTTCTCTCTCTTGTGGCCCCCACTCTCACTAAATCGCACTTCATTCTCTTTTCTCTCTCCTCCAAGAGTGAGAGTTCCCTCCTTGGTCAAATTTCTATCTCTTTCCACCCCCACATTCCACTAGAGCTACAATTTTCCTTTTATCTCCTAAATTCCAATGCCAGAAATGTCTCCTCTTTCCAAAAGTGTCTCTAATGCAGAAAAATCAAAATTGGGGACATGACAATCATGAACTTCATTAGTTGGAAATTTTGAAGAATAATTAATTCTTTGTTCAAGTTCATTGTTGTTTTAAATTTCAAAGTCTTGATTATAAGGGGGGAAACTGTAATCGTTTTTGTCAGGTTGACTATTATAATCTAAGATGTTATCATTTTCGAACTCTTGATTGTCAATTTTTTTGTTTTTAGCCATAAAAGTGCAAAGCCCTCCTAGTGCCAATTTGTTGATGTGGGCTATTGACTTTCATCAACCCACAAAAGTCCACTGGGATAAAATCCTCTAAACATGATTCCCACCCTTTATTGTCCAGTCCTCCAGTTTGCAGAACTAGTTGCTGGATTCATCTTAGGGGATTGTGATTTTTAATTTGTTTTCTATTTTAGTTTGCAAGAAGTAAAGTGCAAAATTTGAATTCTAGTACGAGGAGCAAGTTAAAAGAGAACAGGTATTGAAATAAAATATTGCATAAATTAGAAAGCATGAATAGTTAATAACTTCTAACCCATACAATATAAAAGATGAATTAGATAGGCAACATAGTTGTATGCATTCTAATTCTAGCCTGGCTTCAAAACCCAGTTAGCTAAAATCATAACGATGAAAGTATGAGCAAAAGATAGTTCAAAACCAGACACTCAGTAAACCAAGAGAGGCATGCATGACATGAAGTTAGCTTCCATTCATAGACCACAGCTTCAGCATTATTAAATCAGATTGCTAATAATACCTTGGTGTTAGTTACAAGATAGCTTGTTTGCCAAAATTGAGAACCCTTTCTCCTTGCCAAGTCTATACATCTTTACAAAATTTGGAGTGAGGAAGCTGAACTGATTCAACTACCTTGACTCTTCATATCCATTGACTAGTCAAAACAATTAATTATTTTCATCCCTTTGTTCCTCTACAGTTTTTCCAATTACTAATTCCCTTGTCTAGCTGAAAAAAGCTAGGGATATGTCGTTCTTCAAATGGTGTGTGGATTATACATAAACCATGTTTAGTTTCTCCACACTCTTCATTTTAAAGATAAGACTATGTAAAGTACAGCCTTCTCTCTGACAGGTGTCTTGATGCAGTTCTTGATTAGTTTTATGTATGCATGGTAATTGCTCCAAGGAAAGCATTCTTTCCCTCTATGAAAAATTCAACAAGGACATCAAAGCAACATATGGTACAAATGCATTTTCATTTTTAAAGACAGGGAACTTGAATTCCTCAGCCACATCTCTTGCAACATTGGTATATGATAGAGTCCTAAAGCTGTGTCTAAGTTATGGTTTTCACCTTGTGATATTTGTATCGATACTTTAAGGTACTTTTTTTCATTGCGAGCTGAAAATGTTAACAAATGAGCTTTTTTTGTTTTTGGATTGGAACATTTTGTATCTTTGATTTTAATGTCATGCTGTGGTTTTCCCTTTGTATTCATCTTTAATCTCTAGACATTTCTTCTTAGACATAACATTGACCATAGTCTTCATGTTTTCATGAGATCATACTTGCAACATAGGTTCAATGCTCAGCACAATTTCTATCATTCTTTTTATTCCTGTATTTTTCATGGACAATTGTTGCCCTAAATTTTTCATCTCAAATAATGGCATTGTCCCTTGCTTTGAGTGGACACAGATCTTGTATATCTCATGCTGAGTAAACATAGAGGAAACAGAAGAAGCATCCAAAGAAGAGCCAACAACACTAGTGGAATACATTTCCAAGGAACCAACTAAAGCAGTTGGTCTTCGATTCTCTGTTAAAAAATATAAAGGTAACAACCAACATTTGTGGAATATATCCACTTATCAGTTGCAGGATAATTGCAAATTGATAATAATGAATAAATTATGGAATTTAAAAGAATAATTGCAAAAGTTGATCAAAGAAGTGGTTTGCAGCAGAGTGTTTAGTACAAAATTTGCCTTTCCTTAATGGTGGAGGCCACTAAGTGAATAATATAGAAATGAAAGTTACAGCAGAGGATGCTAAAGCCTCCTGATTATTTGAGGGTGGTTAGATTGGAAATACCTCATATGCTTTTATCACATGTTGAACAATACTACTTGCATTACCAGGACCTTTATAAACGTCTGGGTGAAATTCCTTAACCTGCTAGCCAAAAGAGAGGAATGTTTTAGTTTCTACTTTGATTCTATATAAGAAGTCTAAATCCTCCTTAACAAAATACCATCTACACATGTTGGGAAGATTATAATAAATTCTGATGGAAATTCTGTGTAACATTAGTCAAAGCAATTACATATACATCAACTATCATAAGATTACATGGTTTTTTTTCTTTTTAAATTAAATGATTTGGTTTATTTTAAACATTGAGAGCTTGTGCTATTTTAAAACCATGGCATCTCTATATAAAATTCAAAAAGACAAACCATAACACCTCATATTTAAGCATTTCGGTACAGAGGAAGTGATGTGACACATTAGACTTGAGCTAATGTTAATTGTCATAGAGCACTAGAATATTTTGTGATAAAAAATGCATCCCAGTGGCAAAAATGTATGTCAAGTGCAAGTGCTCCATGAGGTGGCAGGTGCATTGAGTGTAATGAATGTGATTTTGAGTCATTAGTTGACAAGCAGTTCTAGCTCATAACAACATTAAGTAATAGTTTAAAATCCAGGAAATGAAAGATAAATGCCTAGATTGATTTGGGGCACCCATGTGATATATATGACCTTGGGGAAACCATAGGGTGTAGAGAGCTGATCATAGGTGTTGAAAAGTCGTCTCATGTTGGTCTTCTTTCTTAACTCTTATGCCTCTTTCGAACCTTTGGCACTAATATTGCCCCATCAACCACCTGTAAAATCAACCTAATAGACCAAACAAAAATTGTTTTACTAAAGAAATTCTTCAATCACCTTTGAGCCTCTTTGTCTAAGTGTTAGTGTTCCTGGCCTTAGGGACATCCCACTCGTATTGAAGAAGAGATAATTGCAAGTGAGGAGAGGGTCTATTGAGGTGATAGTGACATCCTTCTTGAGTTACCTTTAGCCTTGCACCCAGTCTTTCGACTTTGGATTTCAAATACAAGTTTTATCAATAACAAAGAGCAGATATACTCATGATTTTCATATTGATTTGCTACTCTTTTGAACCATGCATGTCTCCTCCTCATCTAACAGCATGTGGCCCCTTTAGGCTAACTACCTTTGAAACTGATCCGAATTTATGCAGGAACGCAACAGAATAAACATATAACCATAAATACAAAGATGCAGCAGAAATAACACTTCATTTCATTAATATCGAAGAACTGAAATTTGCTTACAGACGGAATGGAAATAAAACTAGCTAGGGCGTTGGTAGCTATCTCTGAGAAGAGATGTGGCGACTACAGGCCTCTGAACTGAGTTGCAATGAGGCTCGAGGGCCTATTTATTATTTAGAAACAACGAGAAATCCTAAACAGCCAAAACCCTAACCCTAGGAGATGAAGCGCCAAAACTATGGGCCCCATTTGGGTAAATTGGTGTTTCAACTTCCCAGGGACGTAACTTTGGCATAAGATCTCCGTTTGACGCGTACCATACCTCGTTAGAAAGATCTATCTGAGGACTACAAATTTTGAGTGAGCAACATCGATCCATGGACCCATGTGAGCAGCATCGGTCTATGGACCCATATTGCTCCCCGTTTTCCCAAAAAATGTTGTTTAAGGCCTCAAAACGGCTCCGAAAGTTCAGGACCCGAAAAACTGCTAAAAATAGTAAGTTGTGCCGAAACTGAAAAAACTGAAAGAGACAATGGTGGGGCCCCAAGTGGAATAAGCGGGTGACCAACAATATCCACCTGGATCATTTCCTCCCCCCTTAGGAAGCAATGGTCCCCATTGCGTTAAGTTCCTCCATGAGATGAGGAAATTTCTGTTGAACTTGGTCCCTGGTGAACCACTTTCCTTGGTGCAGGAGTTGGCCAGCTTTGACAACCCGATATAGTTGGATCTTCTGCCAGCGAGTGTTCTTGATTTGCATGTCCATGATACAATCTGTGGTGGCCTGTTCCATGCAGTCTGGATTTAACTCTATTGGTGTGAGTTGTTCTGCAATGTCCGAGGTGTCCAGTAGAGGTGGGAAGTAAGGACGAAGGCGATCCACATTGAAGACTGGGTGCAGACCAAGGAATGGTGGAATACTGAGCTCCAAGGCATTGTTCCCTACAACCTTGGTGATGGTGTACGGCCCATATCGGAGCGGGCGAAGCTTGCGGTGGGGTCCAGTGAGGCGCTCCTTCTGCAAATGTAGCCATACTTTGTCGCCCACCCGGAAGTTGTGTGGCACCCGACAAGGTTACTTGAAGCGGGAGCGGAGCGCCATTTTTAAAAGTTTCCGGGTCCGGAGCGTTTTCGGGAGCGTATATATATATATATATTTTAATATTTTTTATATTTTTTATATTTTGATGCATATATGTCAACAAAAACATGTAGAATGATGAATTAGACATAAAAAACATAAAAACATAGATTGAATCATATAATATCAATCATCTAGAAGTTATAATCTTCATCAACCACGCCCACGAGTTGGAAGCATACAACATATTGACTCTTGAGTCTCGCAAATCATCAATCTGAAGGTTTCAAGCTTTCAAAATTCAATATATAACATTTATCATCATTGATATATAATATTTATCATCATTGATTTCAAATTTCAATATCTAACATTTATCATCATTGATTCATTGATTTCAAAATTCAATATACATTTATCATCATTGATATATAACATTTATCATCATTGATTCATTGATTTCAAAATTCAATATATAACATTTATCATCATTGATATTATATAACATTTATCATCATTGATTCATTAATTTCAAAATTCAATATATAACATTTATCATCACTGATATTATATAACATTTATCATCATTGATTCATTGATCACCATATAACTTTCATGAAGCATCATATTCATAATTCATATGACTTGTAAACAAGAAACTTATAAATGCCAACTTCAAAGTTTCACTTTCAAATTCAAACTTCAAACTTAAATTGTCATTAAAAATGCGTGAGTATGAAATCGCAGCAAGTCAAGTTTCAATCGTTCAATCATCTTTTCGTCAACAACAACAGAAATAGTAAACAATAAATATATTTTATCTCGGCTAGCTCTCATGCCTACCTAGAAATGCTCCACTTCGTGAGCTTACGCAGAACCGTTGGTCTTCTAAGATTTCGGGGAGGCACCATGACCACGACCGAAGGTGGAGGCCGGATCTCAGTGTGAACAATAGTGTGATATCGAGAGTGGCATCAGCACCGGCACCGGTGACCGGGGTGCCGGGATAGTGGACCGGCCTCGTGTGGCGATGCTGCTGATGCTTCATCATCATCCCTATAAAGTTCTGCTTCCAATTCTTCCAGATGTAACGTGCCGTCCTCCAAATTATCATCCTCCGGGTTGTTGTCCCAGACTCTGTATGATTGATCCTCATTTGCCCGATCACAGTAATGGCTCAACAACCTCAAGTTATAATGCACATAAACCAAGCTTTCAGCTCGGTTTTCATTCAGCCTGTTTCTTCTCACATTGTGTATAAAGCTGTAGGTGCTCCAACACCTCTCTGCAGAAGAAGTGTTCACAACTTGTGAGAGAATTTTTTTAGCCAACTTTGGCAAAAGTCCCATGCCGCCATATGCTTCCCACCATGTGAGAGCATCGAATCTGTCCCTGTCTTCCATTGCATGGAATGAACCAAAGTTAGCAGTGCAACTGAAGTATTTGCCTAATTCAAGGCGCAATCTAGCACACTCTTCCTTGTCAGGTACCAATTTGTCCAATGCCTTCATGTACCCTTCTTGTACCTCTGGATCTGTGTGAGGTTTCACCCTAACCCCACCTCTAGGTGCAGGTTGGCCCAACCAAGATGGAGAGTAATATTTTGGCGTAAGGATATATGCCAAAGCATGTAGTAGAACATTGAGTTTATTCCACCGTGCACACACACAGTCATGAATCATAGCATACAAGTTGGGATCATTATCCTTAACAATATCTTTTATTTGCCCCAACATGCTATCCATCTGCTCATAAACCTCTCCAATCACTGGTTTATCAATATCCGCAAAGCGAATCATGTTATAAATGGGCTTGGTAAAACTCACAATTTCCCTCATACGTGCCCAAAACAGATGGTCAAGGGCGGTCTCCTCCACATGTTCGAAACTTTGCCTGTCAACTATTGTTGCCGCCCTGTCCTTTAATAGTTGCCAGTGTGGGCTTGATACCATTGCAGCCAATGACTCTCTTACCTTCAAAAGGCGCCTGAAGGTGAGGTAATAGCTAGCAAATCTAGTTTTTGCTATTTTCAACAACTCCAATTTGGAGTGAGTACGAAAAAGCCCATGGGTATTGCTATGATTTGTAATAAATTTGATCATTTTTTTACCTCTCTTGTACAAATCACCAAGCCATTTGAATTGAGGTTGTTTGTTTTTTATGATATCATGCATCAAAAGGTTCATTGTGTGAACCAAACACCCAGACCAAAAAATGTTGGGGTATTTATCCTCAACAATTGCTCCTGCTGCCTTACAGTTAGCAGCATTATCAGTGATGAACTGTATCACATTGTATGGCCCAGTCTTTTCAATTATATCAAGTAATGGTTCTGCAATGTTAATGCCGGTTTTGAATTTATCTGAATAATCATAAGCTGCCAGGAAGACTGCACCACTAACCGACACAACCAAAACATTTATCAATGGTTTTCCTTTTACATTGGTCCATCCATCAGAGACAATGGACAACCCATGCTCATTCCACGAACTTGTCATTCTAGCCAAAGAATTGTTTATTTTAGCTCTTTCATGATCAAGACCCACGGCTCTGGCCTTGTCATACCCAGGGCTTTTGTATCCTTTGGGGGCATCATTAATGGCAGAAACCATTTCATGCCAATAAGGTGAGCGAAGAACATTGAATGGCACCCCACATGCATATAGAAACTGGTAAACTTTTGAATCCACATCATTCCTACACCCTTCGTCTAGGAAATCAGATATGGTTCTACGCCTTAATCCAGTGCCACTGCTTCCGAAACCACTGGCATGGGTGGAAGTTGAATGTGTTGGGCCTGAATCAGCGATACCCTTAGATCTTTTAGATGATCTCTGTATGGCAACCCCCTCTTCCTTCCTATATCTCTCTCTCTGTGGTGCTGCCATAGAAGTACAAACTTTGATTCCAAAATTTTTAGTTCCATCTCCTGGCATTATCCCACAAAGGTGCCTTCTCAGACGGGTGTATGAACCATGGTATTGTTTATTGCAATGGGGGCAATAAATTTAGTGGTTCCACCACCTTTCCCTCCTTCTTGCTTTTGAACATATTTCCACAAAGGATATTGGTCTTGTTTAGTTGGGGATTCTAGGTTCTCAGGGTCTCCACTCCCCACTTCCTCCTCAGCATAATCCTCCTCTTCAGGATTTTCTTCAGATCCACCATAACCCTCCTCTTCATCCTCCTCTTCTCTGATTTGTCTCTTTCTTCTAGCACTTTCCAACACCATTATCACAAAGAAAGGAACCAACATGAGGAAAATTCCTAGCCATATAGCCATGATGGAAACAAGTTTCAAGTTTCTAGAATCTAGCCTGCAAAACAAATGGAAAAATGCCAAATGGGAATAGAAAATGCAACATAGGAAAAAAACAATTCATTTTAAAAGTTTTAAATCCAATAAAATGCAACATTCAAGAAAAATTCAAGTTTTCATTTTCAAACAATTTAACAATCTACAAATTCATCCTAGAAAATACAAAATTGGATTAGAAGGCCTACCTCTTTCTTGCAATCCTCCTGTCAGCCTTGCTCCTTGCTCTCCTGTCAGCTTTGCTCCTTGCTCTCCTGATTCCTGTCAACCGGTCCTCAAGCGCTCTCGGCTCTCCTTCTCGCTCAATCTCAACTCAACAAACAATAACTAACAATGAATTGAAAAATAAACCCCCCCCTTTTAAAAAAATCGAATTTTTTCATAAAAAAATTTCCGCGCAGCGGGGAGCGTTCGGGAGCGAACGCTCCCCGAACGCTCGCTAAAAACGCTCCCGAAGGCGCAACGTCTGAAGCGCTCGTGAGCGTTCGCTCCCCGAGCTTCGAAACGCTCCCGAAAACAGTGGAGCGTTTACAGTAGCCGGGAACGCGTCCCCGAAAACGCTCCCGCCAAGAAGCGTTTTCGAAAGCCGTTTCCTAGCGTCTCTCCGAAACGCTCCCACGTGTCAGCTTCCGAGCGGAGCGAAGGGGCGGTGCTTCCCCGCAACCCCGCACCGTGTTGAGATCATGGCGTTGCTTGTACTTAGCATTGGCTCTGTCCAATATGTCATGAACCTGTTGGCGAATGTGTTGAATGCGCTCAATGAAGCTATTTGCTTTGTCAACTTCAGACTGGACATGAGCCGAATCAGCGTGAGTAGTCGCAAATGGCATGGCTACGTCAATGGGACATAGTGGTTGGAATCCCAAGCCCACCTTAAAGGGGCTATGGCCGATTGAATTGTGGAGAGCACGGTTATAACTATGTTGTACATAGGGGAGGCTCTCGTCCCATGTGCGTGGATGCTTTGAATTGTACATGCGCAGAATGTGTACAATCATTCTGTTGACGACCTCTGTCTGGCCATCTATTTGGGGATGGAAAGTTGTGGACTTGGTGAGCTTGGTGTCCAAGATTGACCAGAAGCGAATTCAAAATGTAAGCTGAGAACCCATATCCCGATTCGATATGATAGACTCTGGATCCCCAAAGTGCACCTACATCATCAAAGAAGAGTTTAGTAGTGGCTTCTCATTGGGATATTCTTCAGGCCAATACAATGGCCATCTTCGAAATTGTTGACGACCACGAAACACAGGATTTCCATGCTTAGTATGGTGTTCAGAGGGAATTCATGGAGATATATTCCCAAGGCTTTATTAGGGGTAGGTAGTAGAAGACATATAGGCTTGCTTCGATGGTTGGTTTGGCAATGGCACAGTGCAGCAGATCCGATGTGCTTCCCAATGATTCTTTCGAAGGTTCGGCCAATAGAAATACTTCATGCGCATCGCTATCGTTTTCTCGACCCCGAAATGCCCAGCGACTCGACCGTAGTGTGCTTCCCATATCATCTTGGCACGCTCGCTTGAAGGAACACAAAGGTGTTCCATGTGACATAAAAGTGCATCTTGGAGGTGAAAATTTGGAACTTGCGTACCCCCAAGAGTGCCTTGTAAGTTTGGCCGAATTCTGGGTCACTCTCATAGAGAAGCGGCCAATCAGAAGTCTCGTGCCCACAAGAGTTGAGCACAGTGGTGAGCGCCACGATCGGTGGTCGGCTGAGGCAGTCTGCAACATTATTGGTGCTACCTTTCTTGTACTTGATGTTCAAATGAAACTGTTGCAGATATGTGGACCACTTCTGATGGCGATCATTCTGCAACTTCCCTTGTGTCTGTATGAACTGCAGGGGCCGGTGGTCCGTGTGGATGATTGTTTCCTTCCCCAAAATGTAATGCTTCCATTGTCGACAGGCTTGCACAATGGAATACATTTCTTTGTCATAGGTGGGATACTTGCGAACTGTCTCCGACAATGTCTCACTGTGATATGCCACTGGATGTCCCTGTTGAGTAAGAATTGCCCCAATAGCATAGTCAGAGGCATCTGTCTCGATCTCAAATGGCTGTTGCAAATCTGGTAATGTGAGAACTAGGGCAGAACAAATGCGATTTTTCAATTCTGTGAACGCCTTCTGTTGAGGTTCCGACCAAAATAATTTTGCTCTCGCTCCTCCCTTGGTGACTTGACTCAAGGGCCAAGTGATATGAGAGAATCCCAACACGAATCTACGGTATAAATTAGCAAGACCCAGAAAGCTATGAAGCTCTGTTATAGTGGTTGGGGCTGGCCAATCCCGAATGACTTGGATCTTGGCTGGATCTACATGCACCCCCCTTTCATCAATAATGTATCCCAGATATTGAACCTGGGTCATGCCAAAAGTGCACTTCTCCAAATTGGCACACAACTTGTGTTGCCGCAGTGTTTGGAGGACTTGTCGGATATGGTGAAGGTGCTCTTCCCAAGTCTGGCTAAAGATCAGAATGTCATCCAAGTACACCACTACAAATGAGTTGGTGAATGGCCGCAAGATGTTGTCCATCATCCTCAAGGTTAGTGACATTCTGGTGGTCAACCCGAAAGGCATGACCAGCCATTCAAAAAGGCCCTCCTTGGCTTTGAAGGCAGTCTTCCACACATTAGAGGGTTCGATTGGTACCTGGTGATATCCAAACTTCAAGTCGATCTTGCTGAAATATTTCACCTCTTTGAGTTGGTCCAGAAGGTCATCAATACCTGGGATTGGGTACCTATTCTGGACAGTGATCTTGTTCAGTGCCCGATAGTCAATACATAGTCTCCACGTCCCATCCTTCTTCTGTACCAACATGATCGGGCTCCCATAGGGCGATTAACGGAGCCGATGGGGGACTCTGCTCGCAAAGAAGAATCGACCGGTGCTTTGATTTCATCGGGGTTCTCCGTATCAGAAAGGTCATAGATCGGTCCATCGTAAAGGGCAAACACTGAGGTTGTGGCCAGCTTCTCTTGCCCTGGGGGCGGATCATCGTGAAAACGAATTTCCTGGTTTGGGAAATGAGCTATCGCATTGTTTTGGTGTAACCAAAGAGATAGCGTGTGAGGTGGTACCCCTCCGGGACCTGACAAGTTATTTCCGCAAAGTAACAATAACAAATAAGGAAAATAGATTTCACACATACATACGTTCCACAAGTATGGTTGTCCTAATAATACTTCGAAACATCATTATATTTAACATCACATAATACCTCACTCCGTGAAGGGCTTGATGCTATAGGGAAGGCGGCACCGCCGGGCCGACGCGGAGATCCATCCTTGATAGCCACCCGATGGTGTACGGATGTGGGTGAGCTATGGTCGGCAAGCCCAACCGCTTCACGGCGTCTGCTGAAATGAGGTTATTTTGGCTCCCATTGTCGACAATGAACTGTACAGGGGAGCCCTTTACCCACATCTGGGATTGGAAGAGACGTTCCTCCTCCTCCGGATCTTCCGGTTCCTCTTTCTGGACCTTTGTAGTGGCAACAGTGGCGTTGGGCTCTGCATCAATAATCTGTTTCCCTTTTTCATTCCCCTTTTCAGGTTCTGATTCGGAGTCGGAGCATGCATCTGACTCAGAAGCCCTCATCTCGACCACTAGCAACTGCTTGGCCCGACACTCACTTGTGTTGTGAGTGGAGCTCTTATGGAACTCACACCACTTTCCCGTGTCCTTCTTTGGCTTTATGGTGTTGTTCTTTTCTTGTGGCTTTGACGAGTTGTCTTTAGCCGCCATGCCTTGGCTCTGTCCTTTGTTCTGCGGTTTGGAAGCACCTTTTCCTTGCTTTTGATTCACAGATCCAAAGTCTCGCTTCTTCTCTTTGAATTTCTGCTCAATCTTGGCAGCATACCGGTATGCCGTACCAAGCGAGGAGATGTCGAGGAACTCCATTTCCTCCTGAATGTATCTGTGCAGACAGCTGCGATACTTTAGCACCAGATTTTTCTCTGAATCTTTGATACCCAACTTTGTGCGCAGGGTATGGAACAGATTCGTCAGCTCATGCACATCTTGATCCCTTTGTTGTCGCAACGTGGTCCATCAGGAGGCACGTTAGGGCCTAAATCTATCTCAGGCTGAGAAAGGCAGAATCTAGGGTAACATCATACCACGCTTAACCTGGTAGCTAGCCCTACCAGGTCGGGAGAGGGCTCTCTCCTTTTCAATCTCAGAAAAGATGACCAATGAAAGCTTGAGATGACTGATCTGATGACTGATTTTAGGCTAGGTATGTTTACAGAGGTGTTTGATTGAATTTGATGATGTTTTTTTGGCTCAAATGTGAAAGGCAGATTTGGGCCTGGGAATGAGGCTCAGCTTTGCAGAGATCTCTATGGGGCAAGGTAGGCAAGTGATTTGGTACTTCAAATTGAGTGAGATGGAGGGGTTTTAGACAAATGAGGAGTTGAAGAGGGCAAGAAATTCTCAAGGGTCCTCTTCAAACAGCTGAAAACATAAATAACTAAGCAAACCCAAGGTAGAGCACTGCACTTTCAATGTATTCTACCTTTATCTTTGTTTGATTTAGTTAAGATGAAATAAAGAGAGATATGGAATACATAAAACACATGTAGACTTACAATTACAGAAGAAAACACAATACCAAAGCAAGATCCCACATGAATCCCATAAAGTGTTGCAAACCACTGGTCTATTCCTTAGCCAAACTGCTGAAATGAGTATACAATAAGCTCCAAGCTTTCCCAACAACCATGCTAATGACTGAAAAAAAATAAGATATAGGCAAACAACAACTCATTCTAGCCTCTAGGGGTCGAGCTCATAAGATTAGGAGTTGTTCCAACAAAATCTAAACTGAGAACTAAAAAGCAGACAGTGGAACAGCTTGCCTCTAAAACCTAGGGAACTGATTCATTCAGTTGTAAACTACCTTTTCATGGATGAATCTACCTCTATGAGTGAAAATTTAGCATAATTAAATCAAAATCCATCATGTCACACTAAATTACATCATGAGCTTGACATTTAGAAGGAAAAAAGTCAAACTGTGAAAAAACTAGGCAAAAGACAGAGTTTTTGACCAAAAATGAGCAAAATTCCTCCAATGCGTCGCGCTGATTTCCTTATGCGTAGCGCCTTTTCGCAGCTGCTTTTGGAGGCCTTCCCGGTGTCCAAATTTGCTCCAAGTGGGCTTGTTGGAAAGTTCTGTCTGTCTACTTTCCAGAATAAGTGGAATTTTTGAATTTGGCCTCCACTTGCCCCTCCAAAACTGAGTTCTCCCAACACTTCTTCCCGTGTGTCCAAAAAGGGGCAGAAAGGTCATTTTTGGGGTGTTTTTAACCTTTTTGGGGGCTCAAAACCTGTCAAATTTTCTTGGCCATTTGTGAGCATGTATATTTTTTCATGATAAATCCAAATATGCTGAGTTTTCCTCAAAAAGATTCCTCCATCAAAAGTGAGCGCCAGGTGGCGCAGCGCATTGGGCAGAAAACTCTGTTTTTTGAGCCAAAAATTCAAAAATTACAAAAAGTGTCCCAAATTTTTTGAAATTTGGGCTGAGTGTCCTCTCTTAATAGCTGTGTTGGGCCAAGGAAGCCTCAGCCAAGATCTAAAGTCTATCATGCTTTTTTCGCCTCTTTGATGCCTTCTTCAACTTGGCCTTCAAGTTCCTGATTCTTACTTTGCACACCATGTTTCTCGCCCAGTAGTGGTGTGCCATGTGCCTCAACATGTTTTTCTCTTTGTTGACCTTCTCCAGCATCTTTTCCAAATGTATATTTATCCGTTCGAGCCAAGATTCACGATCAGCTTCAATTTCTTGTTCAAGTAGTGTCAACTTGGTTTTCCTCCTCTTGGCAGCTTGTCGGTTGTCTCATATGTTTTGTAGCTCCATAATGGTTTGTTGATCCTCTAGCTGCTTGTTTCTTTGCTCCAGATATTTAATTATCCATTTGGCTCTTTCTAGGTTGAGAGACAAACCATGGATGTCCTCTTGCTGCTCCCGAATGATCTCTTTAAGCTTTGAGCTTGGTGAGCCCAAATCGGTGTCATCATCCTGAATAAGAATGAAATCTATCTCTTGCCCTCCTGAAGGCCCCTCATCATGTAATGGCCGCTTGCCCTTGTCCTGTGCCTGCTCTGCTGATGGAGGAAGCGAGACCCCTTCCACCCTGGGTGGAGATAATACTCGCTTTGCTGCTGCAAAAAACCTTCTAGTGCCCTTTTGGTAGGTGACAAATACTGACACACTAGCAATTTGTGTCTCATGAAGCTCCTGCGGATGTGAAGGCTCACCTATCTCATGAAAAACTGTTGGAGGTATTTGAGGAGCAGTGAAAACCTCATGTGAAATGAAATCCTCCCATGAGATGTTCTGTAAACCAAGCTGATGCATGACCACAATCTTGATTAGTGCAAAATGATATATGCTATTATACTGCTGCTAGGGAGTCTTCCTGTGCACTAAGGTGGTCATCTTCTCAATGTTCCGGCAAATAAAGTAGGGGAGATTCATCATTCTCACCCTAGTAAAGTGCATTAACAATCTGATGTGATAAGCATATAGGCGAGAAAACCGACCCTCACAGCTGAAATACTTAATTATGAGTTTCATCAAGGGAGCATATGAGTCTTTCAGATACCGGAAAAGAAAAACTCTGCTGAGATGTCTCTGATAACTGGCCTTGATGTGAGACTCATATTGTTCTCTGTCAATCTGCTGCCTTTTATTCCACTGCTCACCGACATTTGGAATGCCAGTTGCTAGAGAAATGGACTCTGGTGTCAAGGTAAATGTCACACCTGCTAGAGTGACTTGGCCATTTTGAAGATGGAGCACAAACAACCTGACCAACTCATGATGGTATTGAACTCGCTCTACCATCTCACAAGACTGATAACAGGATTGGTGTTGAAAACATGTGACAGCAAGAGGGCAAGCCTGCAGCTCGACAAGTGTCTCCTTGGTGCATGCATTTCTGTAAGAGAATAACTGTGTGTCTCCTCATCTCGGTGATAGGAGAGATCAGATTCCATGTTTGCCAAAGTTTGTGTTGTCTTAGATGAGTATGAAGAGATTTTAGGTGTCTTTGATCTTTTGCTGCCAAGTGTATGAAAATGTATGAGGCACTATGAAGGGAGAGGGTAAGAGGGATTTGGGAATGTTGTTGACTGGAATTTGGGGAATTGAAAGGTTTTAGGGACAATTTTTAGGCTTTGGGATAGCAATTGGGGTAGCAATTAGGGTTTGGGAAATTTGTAGCTAGGGTCTGGGATAATGGGAATTGGGAATAGGGGTGAATGAGTTTAGGGATATGGGGGATAGTAAAATGGGTTAATGAAACTAGAAAAGAAGTGAGGGAAAAAAGGTGAGGGAGTGATGGCCACAAAAAACCAATTTACAAACCCTAAGAAATCATAGCTTGAGAAAAAATTGCAAGTAGGGTTTGAATTTTTTTACTAAATCATCATAAACATCTTAAGACACACTTTCATTGGCTTTGTAGAGTTGTTGAATTACTTTGGACCGGAGGAAACCAAGTAAATTGGGAATTTGAATAAATTTGTCGTGAAAATGGCTTGTAGCTCTATGCGCCGCGCCACAAACCCAGTGCGTCGCGCCTCCCTGATGCATCACGCCAGTGTGTTTCTTGCACTGTGGAGACTAACCCAATGCACCGTTCCACATGTATGCGCCGCGCCTTTCACCCAATGCACCGTGCACTTGAAATTGAAACTTTTCGCTGCGATTTTGTGACCATGAGCTTGCTCTAAATCTCTCTTGCTCTTTTGGACGCAAATGAGCCTTTTAAACACAAGAAAACACTTACATACAAAAGACTTTAATTTTTCATTTCAAAAAACCCACTTTTGTAATGTTTACATTTGACACTTTCTTTTCAAACTCTGTTTTTTGGGCAGTTTACTTTATCTATGCCTTTGATGAACTTAAATGACTTGATTTTTGTTTGCCTTGCAGGGGATGGAATAGCTGAAGCTTGACAAGGTGACCAGGGTTGCCATTGAAGTTATTTACATATGAGAAAACTTGAAATTACATCAAATTTATACATAAAAAGATAAAATACTTTGTTTTTCCTCAAAACAGAGTCTTGAGGAAAAATTCATTTCTGGACATATGATGATGGAATTTATTTGGTACTGGAACTTTATTCAACCTCCTCATGCGACTGCTGACCGTTATTGAACATGTTGAAGACCTTTTTAATGAAACCCTAGACATAATGGGACTGAAAACCTTAAAAATGACTCTTGCAAATTTAAAGACAAAAAGTGACTGCAGATGATCTTGATGAATGGAAATAGGCCAGCAGGTAAAGGAAATGAGGGAAAATGTACAACAGGCCACTACCGTCAGATGATCCATGCTCCTAATGGAATGCAACTGACTGAGCAAGACACCTAATATACAATGCAACAAGAGAATTTGATCATTGATGGAGGGATGAAGATACCGACACTAACATTGGCTCCAATGGGGATGGTAGCTCCTTGGAGGTGCCAAGAACTACAGATATCTGGGAAAGCAGGTAGTGCCTTCGTCCATTGGGCTATGGAGTCAATAACTTCGACAAACTAAAACCAAACTCTTGGCTTAATTTCAGGACTGAAATCAACTGAAAGACCTGACTCAAACAAACCAAACCAAAACTGAAATCAACCCTTAGTTTTATAGGCTTCACCTCGAGCCCCAAACTGAAAGAATGATGACAACACACACTTGCAATGAAATTTAAACAAACCGGTATGTACAGTGATACATATGACATCAGAAAACATTTAAAATATAGTACCGTTTGAGTAGCCGACCATTGACCGGCCCACCTGGACAATATTCTCCATTCATTTCTTTCAAAAGGAAAGCATTTTGGCCTCCATATGCAGCAATTTTGAAAGGTCCTTTCCAAAGATTCTCAAAATTTCCATGCTTACCTTTATCTTCGTTTCTCGCGTCCTATTTTAGCACAACTTCTTCTATTTGAAACTTGTCCGCCTTTGCCTTTCGATCATATATTTTCTTGATTCTCTCTTGCAGCCTGAAAGTGTTCTGAAAAAACTCCTTTCTATTCTGTTGTAAATGGATCATTTGATTGATTCTTCGTTGCAAATGATCATCCTCGCTGCCAGCTTCCTACAAAAGTTTAACCACTGGAACTGCGAGAGAGGTCGGGAATACAGTGTCAACACCATACACGAGCTCAAAAGGGGATACGCCTATATATTTATTTTGACTTACTCTGTCTTCGCAAAGTGCATTAACCAGTTTCTTGTGTCAACTCTTCTTGTTCGTTTCCAGCAGCTTTTTGATAATATTGACCAAGGATTTATTTTAGGATTCGGCCAATCCATTGCCTTGTGGATGATATTCATTTGAGTGCCCCAAAGTAATTTGATACTTATTACAAAAGTCAATCATTCTTTTAGATTTAAAGGCTGCTTCATTATCAGTGATCAGCTTGTTTGGACAGCCAAAATGAGACAAAATATTGTTTTCAAGAAATGAAATGATTACTGAATCAGTGGCCTGCCTAGTGGGAATCACCTCAATCCATTTGGTAAAATAGTCCGTCGCTGTAAGGATCCATTTATGCTACACTGAAGAAGTAGGATGGATCTCGCCAATGAAGTCCAAACCCCACTGCTGAAATGGAGCACTTACTTCAATGGGCTTGAGCGACAAAAGCTGCAATTTTCTCCTTCCTTGAAAAATTTGACATTCATGGCGGCTTTTAACAGTTTTGTACACATCAGCAAAGAGAGTTGGCCAATAATATCCTGCTCTCAAAATTTTGTTGGCTATTGTCTTCCAGAAAAGATGACCTCCGCAATCTCCCTTGTGAAAGTCTTCCATAACTTGTTTTGCCTCTTCTTCAACCAAACAATTGAGCAAGACACCACTGGGATCTTTCCAATAGAGCGCATTATTCATGATACAAAACTTGGCAACCTTCAATTTCAGTGTCCTACTTTTGTTATTAGCCATTCCAAGTGGTGGTGACAGATTTTGGAGTACATAAACAATGTTCGAATACCAAGGAGAAAGAACAAAAATATCTGATACCTGAGCATGTGAACTTTCTTCATTTTCCTCGGACATAGCAGCAATGAGATTAATGTCCAAGGCATGCAAATTTTACTCAGCCATTGGTTTAGCCAGCCCCTGTCCTTTGATGAGATTTGTAGGTTTGATCTCCACATCATATTCCAACAAGGCAACAATCCATTTGCCTCATCTCCCTTCTGGATCTGTTTGCACTATGACATCTTTAACAGCAGCATTAGGAACATAATCAAGGATGTGAGAATGCAGAATATAAACTTGAAAATATTTTAATGCCTTTACCAAGGCAAGAGCTTTCTTTTCAATAATATTATACTTTAAAGCTGCATCTCTTATGTTTCTGCTGAAAAATGCTATTGGTTTCTCAAGTTGGTCTCTTTTCTGCATCAAGACTGCTGCCATAGTATGATTCGAGGCAAATGAAAAGAAAATTAAATCCTGAGTATAGTCCGGGCTGATCAAAACTAGAGCTGAAGAAAGGGCCAATTTCACCAAATTGAAAGACTTTATTGCTTGCTCAATCCACTTCACTACACTATCTTTCTTGAGCATGTTTGTGATTTCCCTTAAATGTTTTGCAATATTGGGCACAAAGCGACGTAAAAAATTCATCTTACCGTTGAATGATTGGATCTCCTTTTTACTTTGGGGAAGATCAATTTTCTGAGTGGCTTCCACTCGGGCTGGATCGATGCGGATGCCAACCTTTGATATGATATGACCGAGAAGCTTGCCTTCATTCATGGAAAATAGACTCTTCTTTGGATTGAGAGATATACCATATTTTCTACACCGCTGAAATACAATCTTCAAATGATAAAGGTGCTCTTCATCTGAATTAGAAAAAACTGTCAAGTCATCAAGATAAATAACTAAAAAGACATATTTTTCATTTTCAAATGCCATATACATTGCTCGTTGAAAGGTTGCACCAGCATTCTTCAATCCAAAAGGAATTTTAGCATAATGAAAAGTTCCCCACGGAGTAGTGAATGTTGTTTTATCTCTGTCATCCTCATGGACCAGAATTTAGATATAACCAGAATAACCATCGAGTAGTGACATGTGGGATGCTCCAACTACTCGCTGAATTATGTGATCCATTTTGGGAAATGGATAGTTATATTTCAGAGATACTTTATTCAGATTCCTAAAATCAATACATAAGCGAATCTCACCTGTTTTCTTGCGCACGGGCACCAAATTAGAAATCCAATATGAAAATATTATGGGGACGATGATACCAGCTTTGTACAACCGATTCACATCCTTCTCTATTGAGGGCAACAACTTTGGATTTATTCTTCTTAACATCTGTTGAAAGGGCTTTTGGTTTGGCTTGATCGGGATGATATGCTGAATTATGTTTGTGTCATATGCCTTCAAATCTGAATAATCCCAAGAAAATACATCAGAAAATGAAGATAATAAACTGATATACTTTGCTTTTACCTGTGGGGGAAATGTCTTAGATAATTTCACCATTTTCGGATTTTCTACTGATCCAATGTTCACATCCTCAACTCATTTCTCGGTTGGCAGCAAGCTCAATTTTTGAGCTACATCATCTTGGTCGAAAACTTCCTCCAAAGGTTTTATACCTTTAGGAATGACATTGTCCTTGAGCTGCAAAACTTCCATCTGATTGACTTCTATATCCGCCTTGCCATCATCATGCTCCCTATCAACAGAAGTGTCTTTGAATTTACCTTCATTTTGCATAAATTCATTGATTTCTTTATCATCTTGAAACACTTGCCAATACCTTTGATTGTCAGGGACAGTCGGGCAATGCTTCACATGAATTTCAAACTTATTACTTGAATTCATCAGAATTTTCAAATTTCTTGCTACTGTTGCAAGTCCATCTGCAATGCCATTCTGAATACGAGGGACACATGTCAAAGTATAATCTGAAAACAATCTCAAGATATCTAGTACCACATTGTGGTAGGCCCGCATTCGAGGATTCTTAGCTTGGTATTCACATTTCACTTGCTTGATAACTAACTCAGAGTCGCCAAACACTGCAATCCTTTTGGCATTTAACTTTCCAAGAATTTTCAAACCAACAATTAAAGCTTCATATTCAGCCTCATTATTTGAACAGTAAAAAGACAATTTATAAGAACATACCCTTACATTAATTGACACTTTTTTTGGGGAGAAAATAGGACTGCGTATCCAAATTCCAATTCCAGCACCTTCTCTTCCTACTGCGCCATCAAAATCCATAGTCCACAAACTAGCTTCGTCCTCTTCCAAATGCTGAAATTTTGTTTGCTCTTTTACTTCTCCTTCTTGTCCATCAATATTTTGTTGCTGTTGGAAGGCTGATTGCTCAGCGGTACTATTAAGTCTTTGTCCTTCTTTCCTTAATACCTCTCTAAAATTTTCAGTGATTTCTTGAATGTCTTCTACTTCAATTATTTGGCTATTTACATCATTAAAGCTATCTGAGTATAAAAAAAAGGATTCTAAATCAATATGTACATAGTTGATTGGATGATTTACCGATTTATCCTTGCCAATGATCATATACTTCATCTTTTGCTCCCGGTATAATTTCCTCATCTGGCCAAAAACGGGAATAGTAGCATAGGAGAAATCAAGCTGCAATGTCCCTTTAAGTTTTTCTCCCCAAGATTTGGAAAGAAGCATGCCAAATCTAGGAGGAATATTTGCCACAACCACATCCATCAAAACATTTTTGGTCGGAATCTGATCCAAACTAACCACCAAATATTTGATAAGACCAATGCATCTTACTCTAACAGAATCAAAAGAATAAAGGTCATGATATTTTCTGGTGATATCCAATCCCAATTTCTTCATGATTGCCTTAGGCATGAGATTATGAGAGGCTTCGGAATCAAACATAGCATTGTGTAACACATAGTCGTGCAACCTAAGGCTGATGTAAAAAGGAGGTACATCACTATCTTGAGACTGATCATCCAATGTTGGACAAAAAATCAACTCAGGTCGATCATCCTGCATGTTTACCATATCATATAATGGATCTAAACTCAAAATCTTAGACACCTGACCCTTATAGCTGCTATTATTCATCAATTCAGTCAAAGGAATGGATACTTTCAACTTAGCAATTTCATTTTCTAAATTAAAAACTGAAGTTTTCTCTACCTCTTTAGCTGGGATATCCTTCTTTTTGACTTTCGTTCCCTCCTCTCTTGGCTGGCATATTTTCTTCAACATGATTGTTTCTGCTCTCTTTGAATGGCCAGGATCTCTTTCTCTTAATTGATAAGCCATATCGGGATTGAAACCATCCAGAATAAAATTAATCAAGATAGCTACAGGTGGCACATATCCATGAGGTGGGTTGTAAACATAATTGAATCTAATACAATAATCTTGAACAGACTCACCAACGTTCCGATTGATATTCTCATATTCAGAAAGGATCTAAAGAGGATTTTTCTTCACTTCCCATCAATCCAAGAATTGTCTCTGAATATTAGTCAATGTAGTAATACTTCCAGCCGGCAAAGATTTGAAGCACTTCCTCACTTCACCTCCAAAGGTTTGTACAAGCAGTCTCATTGTCACATTTTCCGCATCAATCTCATGAAGGTCAAAGAAATCTGTCATCCTATCCACATGTTGCTGAGCTGTAACACTTTGAGGAGTGCCATCAAACAATGGAATTTTTCTTTGATAATCAGCGGGCATGTTATCCAAATTTTGAGGCAACACAAGGGGTGAAAATCAGGCAGCCATTGCTCTAGGTGGATTTACAACCGGTCTTGGGGATATAGGAGGAGTCAGAGAAGCTGATGTATGAGGTGTATGTGGTTTGGATGGAGGTGACACTACTGTGGATTTTTTATCAGAGATAGAAGGCTGCACGGGAATGGTGGGAATGAAAGGAGGCTCGGTAGGAATTTCTGAAATAGATGCAATTGCAGATGACCCAAGAGTTGTAGATGCAGACTCTATGAATTCGGGAATGTTTGTTGCCACAATGGAAGTCTGAAGATTCAAGATATATTTGTCAATTGATCTATTTTCCTTTTCAATTTCAATATCTTTGACAATCTGGACTTAGGACAGTAGAATCAATAGAACTTTCAGACTTGGTCTCAAATAATGATAGCTCAAATTGTTCATCAAACTCAAGATCTTCAAGATACTAAAAAATAACAAGACATGAATGAGATTTGAACACAGGAATCACAGGACATTCTCGATGAAGGATTCTTGGAATAAGATTTTGATTTTCATACTCAGGAGGTGGATCAGGATCCAGATTTTCCCTGGTGTGTCATCTAGAAGCTAGTGTGTTGAATTATTCCCAAAAATCAAACGGAAAAAATCAACTTGTTCAACCTATCAGATTCTAAACTCATCACCCGAAAGTCTATAATTATCTAAATTACGGGGGTAATTTTCAAGTCAGGTGTTACGTTTATAAGACTATACCAGAGATTGACTGAAGCAGCGTTTATCTACTTATGCACTTGCAAAGCAATGTGCAGTTTGAAGGCTACCTGGCTAACTTCAGGCTCCGTCTGTAGTTTATAAAACGAATAACACTAATAAAAAAACAATATTGATCATTCTCCAGCTGAGTCACCACTATGTTATGGCCTAAATCTACCTCAGGCTAAGAAAGGCAAAATCTAGGGTAACATCAAACCACGCTTAACCTGGTAGCTAGCCCTACCAGATCGGGAGAGCGCTCTCTCCTTGTCAATATCAGCAAAAAATGATCAATGAGGCTTGATATGACTTAATATGAAGACATATTTTAGGCTAGGTATGTTTGCAAAAGAGTTTGATTGATTTTAAGGGTGTTTTGTTGGCTCGAATGGAAAGGCAGATTTTGGGTCTAGGGAAAGAGGCTCTGTTTTGCAGAGATGTCAATGGGGCAAGGAAGGCAATTGATTTGACACTTCCAATTGAAAGAAATGGAGAGCTTTAGATAAGTGAGGAGTTGAAGAAGGCAAGAAAACTTCAGGGATCCTCTTCAAATAGCTGAAAACATAAATAACTAAACAAACCCTAGGTGGAGCACTGCAATTTCAATGGATTCTACCTTTATCCTTTTTTGTTTTAGTTAAGAAGAAATAAGAGAGAAAATGGCATACATAAAACACTAGTAAACTTACATTTACAGAGATAAACACACTGTCAAAGCAAGATGCCACATGAATCCCATAGAGTGCTGCAAACCCTGGTCTATTCCTTTGCCAAACTACAAAGATGAATGTACAATGATGCTCAAAGCATTCCCAAAAGTCCCACCATGCTAATGACTGAAAAAACATAAGATATAGGCAAACAAAAACTCATCCTAGCTTCTAGAGGTTGATCTCATGAGTTTAGGAGCTGCTCCAACAAAATCTAAACTAAGAACTAGAAAGTAGGCAGTGGAACAGCTTGCCTCTAAAAATTAGGAAACTGATTCATTTAGTTGCAAATTACCCTTTGATGGATGAATCTACCTCTATGAGTGAAAATTTAGCAAAATTACATCAAAATCCCTCTTGTTACATTAAATTACTTCATAAGTTTGACAACTAGAAGGAAAGAAGTCAAACTGTGAAAAAACTAGGTGAAAAACAGAGTTTTTGACCAAAAATGAGCAAAAGTCCTCCAATGCGTCGCGCCTGATTTCCCTATGCGTAGCACCTGTTTGCAGCTGATTTTGGAGGCCTTCCCAATGTCCAAATTTTCTCCAAATGGGCTTGTTCTGAAGGTCTACTTGTCTACTTTCTAGCACAAGTGGAATTTTTGAATTTGGCCTCCATTTTCCCCTCCAAAACTAAGTTCGCCCAATACTGCTTCCTGTCTGTCAAAAAAGGGGCAAAAAGGTCATTTTTGAGGTGTTTTTGACCCTTTTGGAAGTCCAAAACCTGTCAAAATTTCTTGGACATAGGTAGGAATGCATATTTTTCCATGAAAAATCCAAAAATGCTGAGTTTTCATCAAAATGAGGTCTCCATCAAAAGCGAGCGCCAAGTGGCATGGCGCATAGAGCAGAAAAGTCTATTTTTAAGGCCAAAATTCAAAATTTACAAAAAGTGTCCCAAATTTTTTGAAATTTGGGCTGATTTTTCTTCATCAAGTGTTGTATTGGGCCAAGGAAGCCTTAGCCAATATCTAAAGTTTATCATGCTCTTTTTGCTTCCTTGATGCCTTCTTCAACTTGGCCTTCAAATTTTGATCCTTGCTTTGCACACATGGTTTCTTGCCCAGTAATGATTAGCCATATGCCTCAACATTATTTTCTCTTTGTTTGATTTTCCAATAGATTTTTCAAATGCATATTTACCCTTTCAAGCCAAGTTTCACGATCAGCTTCAATTTTTTGCTCAAGTGCTGTCAACTTGGTTTTGCTACTTTTGGCGGCTTGACGGTTCTCTCGTATGTTTTGTAGCTCCATAATGGTTTGCTGATCCTCTAGCTACTTGCTTCTTTACTCAAGGTATTTGATTATCCACTTGGATCTTTGTAGGTTGAGGGAAAAAGTATTAATTTCCACCCGTTGCTCCCGAATGATCTCTTTAAGCTTTGAGCTTGGTGAGCCCAAATCGGTGTCATCATCTTGAATAAGAATGAAATCTATCTCTTGCCCTCCTAAAGGCCCCTCATCATGTAATGGCCTCTTTCCCTTATCCTGTACCTTTTCTGCTAATGGAGGAAATGAGACCCCTTCCACCCCGGATGCAGATAATACTCGTTTGGCTGCTGCAAACAATCTTCTAGTGCCCTTTTGATAGGTGAAAAACACCGGCACACTTGCGGTATGTGTCTCATGACCCTCTTGCTGATGTGAAGGTCCAAATATCTCGTGAAAAGCTTTTGGAGGTACCTGAGGAGCTGTGAAGAACTCATGAGAAATGAAATCCTCCCATGAGATGTCCTGCAAACCAAGTTGATGCATGACCACAATTTTGATGAGTGCAAAATGATATATACTATTATACTCTTGTTGAGGAGTTTTCTTTGGCACTAAGATGGTCATCTTCTCAATATTTTGGCATATGAAGTAGGGGATATTCATCATTCTCACCCTGGTAAAGTGCATCAATAATCTGATGCGATAAGCATAAAGGCGAGAAAACTGGCCCTCACAGCTGAAATATTTAATTAAAAGTTTCATCAAAGGAGCATATGATTTTTTTAGGTACCGAAAGGGAAAAGATATGCTGAGTTGTCTCAAATAACCAGGCTTGATGTATGGCTCATAGTTTTCCCTATCAATTTGCTGCCTTTTATTCCACTGCTCTCCGACATTGGGAATGCCAGTTGCTAGAGAGATAGACTCCAGTGTCAAGTTGAATGTCACACCTGCAAGAGTGACTTGGCCTTTATGTAGATGAAGCACAAACAACCTAGCCAACTCATGATGGTACTGGACTCTAGCAACCATCTCACAAAACTCATAAGAAGACTGTTGTTGAAAACATGTGATAGCAAGAGGGCATGCCTGCAGCTCGGCAAGTGAAGTAGGCTCCTCCCGTACATGTTTACCACCCTTGTGAGATCTCCTTGGTGCATGCATTTCGGTTGGAGAGTCACTGTGTGATTCTTCATCTCGGTCATAGGAGGAATCTAACTCCATGTTTGCTAAAGTTTGTGTTGTCTTAGATGAGTATGAAGAGATTTGGGTGTCTTTTATCTTTTGTTGTCAAGTGTATGAAAATGTATGAAGGACTATGAAGGGAGAGGGTAAGAGGGATTTTGGGAATGTTGCTGACTAGAATTTGGGGAATTAAAGGGTTTTAGGGACAATTTTTAGGCTTTGGGATAGCAATTGGAGTTTGGGAATTTTGTAGCTAGGGTTTGGGATAATGGGAATTGGGGATAGGGGTGAATGAATTTAGGGATATGGGGGATAGTAAAATGGGTTAATGAAACTAGAAAAGAAGTGAGGGAATAAAAGGTGAGGGAGTGATGGCCACAAAAAACCAATTTACAAACCCTAAGCAATCATGTCTTGAGCAAAAATTGCAAGGAAGTAGGGTTTGAGGTTTTTTTTATTAAATCATCATAAACATCTTAAGACACACTTTCATTGGCTTTTGAAGAGTTTTTAACTTACTTTGGACCGGAGGAAACCAAGAAAACTGAAGATTTGGATGAATTCGTGTTGAAAATGGCTTGCATCTCTATGCGCCGCGCCACAAACCCGACGCGCCGCACCACTTGTATGCGTCGTGCCACGCCAGTGTATTTTTGACACTGTGGAGGCTGACCCAATGTGCCACGCCACTTGTATGTGCCGCACCTCTCACCCAATGCGCCGCACCCACAAACTTGCACAATTTTGCTGCAATTTTGCTCCCTTTGTTCAACACGGCCTTCTCTTGCTCAATATTTCTTCTTTGAATGAAAATGGGCTCTTTGAATCATGAAAAATGACGTATATACAAAATACTTTAATTTTCATTTCATAAAATCCACTTTTGTAATGTTTACATTTGACACTTTATTTTCAAACTCTGTTTTAGGCATTTTGCTTCATTTTGCCTTTTATTAATTGAATGACTCGATATTTGTTTGCCTTGCAAGGGATGAAGTTGTTGAAGCTTGACAAGGTGACTAGGGTTGCCATTGAAGTTATTTAGAAATGAGAGAACTTGAAATTACATCAAATTTATACATAAAAGATAAAATACTCTGGTATTCCTCAAAACAAAGTTTTGAGGAAAAATGCATTTCTGAGCATGCGATTATGAAATTTATTGGTACTGGAACTTTATTCAACCTCCTCATGCACCTGCTGACCATTATTGGACATTTTGAAGATCTTTTTGATGAAACCCTAGACCTAATGGGACTGAAAACCCTAAAAATGACTCTTGTAAATTTAAAGAGAAAAAGTGACTGCAGATGATCTTGATGAATGGAAATGGGCCACCAGGTAAAGGAAATGAGGGAAAATGTATAAGAAGCCACTACTTTCGGATGATCCATGCTCCTAATGGAATGCAGATGACTGAGAGAGACACCTAATATGCAATGCAACAAGAGAATTTGATCACTGACAGAGGGATGAAGATACCGACACTAACATTGGCTCCAATGGGGATGGTAGTTCCTTGGAGGTGCCAAGAACTACAGATCTTTGGGAAAGCAGGCAGTGCCTTCGTCCATTGGGCTATGGAGTCAACAACTTCGAAAAACCAAAACCAGACTCTTAACTCAATTTCAAGACTATAATCTGACTCAAGACTGACTCAATTCCAATACTAAAATCGACTAAAAGACCTGACTCAAAAAAACCAAACCAAAACTCAAAATCAACCCTCAATTTTATAGCCTTCACCTGGGGCCCCAAACTGAGAGAATGATGACGACACACACTTGCAATGAAATTTAAACAAACTGGTATGTACAGTGATACATATGACAGCAGAAAAAATTTCAAAAATAGTACCGTTTGAGTAACCGACCATTGACCGACCCACCTGGACAATCTTCTCCATTCATTTCTTTCAAAAGGAAAGCATTTTGGCCTCGATATGCAGCAATTCTGAAAGGTCCTTTCCAAATATTCTCAAACTTGCCATGCTTACCTTTAACGTCATTTCTCGCATCCCATTTTAGCACAACTTCTTCTATTTGAAACTTGTCCGCCTTTGCCTTTCGATCATATATCTTCTTAATTCTCTCTTGCAGCTTGAAAGTGTTCTGAAAAACATCCTCTCTAGTCTGCTGTAAATGGATCATTTGATTGATTCTTCGTTGCAAATGATCATCCTCACTGCCAGCTTCCTGTAGAATTTTAACCACTGGAACTGCGAGAGAGGTCAGGAATACAGTGTCAACACCATACACGAGCTCAAAAGGGGATACACCTATAGATTTATTTTGACTTACTCTGTCTGCCCAAAGTGCATTAACCAGTTTCTTGTGCCAACTTTTCTTATTCATTTCCAGCAGCTTTTTGATGGAGGAGGGGCTGATTTTAGATTTAAAGGCTGCTGCATTATCAGTGATCAGCTTGTTTGGATATCCAAAACAAGACAAAATATTGTTTTCAAGAAATGAAATGATTACCGAATCAGTGGCCTACCTAGTGGGAATCGCCTCAATCCATTTTGTAAAATAGTCCGTCGCGGTAAGGATCCATTTATGCTACGCTGAAGAAGTAGGATGGATCTTGCCAATGAAGTCCAAACCCCACTGCTGAAATGGAGCACTTACTTCAATGGGCTTGAGTGGTAAAGGATGCAATTTTCTCCTTCCTTGAAAAATCTGACATTCATGGCAGCTTTTAACAGTTTTGTACACATCAGCAAAGAGAGTTGGCCAATAACATCCTGCTCTCAAAAAAAATTTGGTCGTTTTCTTCCAGAAAAGATGACCTCCGTAATCTCCCTTATGAAAGTCTTCCATAACTTGTTTTGCCTCTTCTTCAACCAAACAATTGAGCAAGACACCACCGGGATATTTCCAATAGAGCGCATTACTCATGATACAAAACTTGGCAGCCTTCAATTTCAGTGTCCTACTTTTGATATTAGTCATTCCTGGCGGTGGTGATAGATTTTGGAGTACATAAATAATGTCTAAATACCAAGGAGAAAGAACAAAAATTTATGATACCTAAGTGGGCAAACTTTCTTCATTTTCCTCGGACATAGCAGCAATGAGATTAATGTCCAAGGCATGCAAATTTGACTCAGCCATTATTTTGGCCAGCCCCTGTCCTTTGATGAGATTTTTAGGTTTTATATCCACGTCATATTCCAACAAGGTAGCAATCCATTTGCCTCGTCTCCCTTCTGGATCTATTTTCACTAAGACATCTTTAACAGCAGCATTAGGAATATAAGTAAGGATGTGAGAATGCAGAATATAAAATCGAAAATATTTCAATGCTTTTACCAAGGCAAGAGCTTGTTTTTCAATAATGTTATACTTTAAAGCTGCATCTCTTATGGTTCTGCTAAAAAATGCAATTGGTTTCTCGGGCTGGTCTCTTTTCTACATCAAGACTGCTACCATAGTATGATCTGAGGCAAAATTTTAGGGGCGAATTTTAGCCCAAGGGCGAAATTTAAGGGGTTTTAGATTTTAGTGGGGTGAATTTTTTATATAAAACAATGTCGAATCCTTTCTGAAGCCAGTTTTTCTAGACTATGTGTTTTTGGATTTTTGGTTTTAATTGAAAGAATAAATACAACTTCTACAAATTCTTCAAGAAATAATGATGTATGATTAAAATTTTCTCAAATATCTATTAAACTAGAGAGCCTGATTAAATATTTTGAAAGTAAGGTTCAGTATATAAGCTAAATCAGAGATAGACTGAAGCAGCATTTATTTACTTTTGCAATTGCAGAGAAAAAGCAATTTCAAAGGCTACCTGGCTGATCTTCAGAATCTGTCTATAGCTTATAATTGAACAATATTAACAAATAAAAATGATTCAGTTCCCTAGTATGGTCGCCACTATGTTATCACTCAGGTTTTCCTTGAAGTTGTAAGAAAAAGAAAGTATACCCGAGGTAACCACAAACCAACCTTCAGATGCAGAATCTAGCTAATCTGCATCCAGAGAGAGCTCTCTCTTTATAATTTATCTTTGTTCTTAGAAGGTTTTAGGCTAGTTATAGATCCAAGAGTTTGTTTGAAAAATGGTGGAATCCACAAACTAAGGGCAAGGTTGAAAGTTTTCAGTCCATTGGGCTATGGAGTCAAAAGAAGAGTTTTATCGATTTTCTATTCTACGGACAAGATGGCTTTACAGCAGATACCTAGACAGAACAATCCTTAAAAATTTAGAGTGGATGGGATGATTTTGAAGGGATGAAAGGCAGCTAAGAATCTTTCACCATGTTCAAAAGAAAGAAATGAGATGACTACAAACAAAGAGCAATGAAGAATTCTTTGCTATAGTAATCAAAAATAATTAAATTAGAAAAGCAAGAGCATTTAAGAATTCATGCTTATAACCAATTCAGAGGAAAACATTAAGAACAATCACATCTGAAATCAGAGTATAATTAAGTAAATTCTGATTCAATCCTTTATGTAAATTATTCAGAAATGGACATAATGATATTATAAACTGATATAAAACTTAAGACAAAGGGTAGAAAGACTTATTGAACTGCAGTCCAACACATGAATCCTGCAAAAAGTCCTGAGCTTCAAATTGTCATCCAGTAAGCCACGAATAAATTTCTCCAAAGTGCTTTTATTCCGAAAATCTCAATGTTACAGCAGAGTAATAGAATCCACCCTCAATACTTCTTTTGAGGGTTTATTTATACAAGAAAAACTTGAAAAAATCTCACACTAACTTAGCCAATAATCTAGGGTGACTAAGGAGTAATTTACAAATAAACAGGAGACAAATGGTCTCGTAGATAGAATAATAAGTAACTGCTGATGTGTTGTTTCCTCATTTTGCTGATGTGCTGGAGGTAAGTGCTGAAATAGGGCTCGGTGCTCTCCCTTGGAGTAATTTATTTGCTTGTTTGATACTCTTTGTCTTAACGGATACTCTTTAACCTGTTCAACTGATACTCTTTAACCTGTACTCATTTTTATCTTTCACATAATAGTAAAAAGATAAAATTCTCATCCTGAAGATAATTTTCATAGAATTTCCAATAGGTCATTCCACCATTGATCTTCTGGTATTTCGGTTCTTTTAAGTTTCCTCAACGTTTCGTCAGCCTCTGTGAGTTTGTAAAAAGTAGGCTGATCAGGGAACAAATACCTTATTTCATGTTCAAGATGAAATAAATTCTTTAGCCTGTCATATAGATTTCTCCCTGTTGGCAACGTTGCTTCTGGAAAACTGATGGAACAAGCAGTTACGTTCTAAGCATGTATATTTATTTTCTTGACATAGGTTTCCAGTTCCATTAGTTGGTCCTCTGAGAGCATTGGACTGGATAACCCACTGTCCAACAAAATCTGAAATTTTCCTCTAAAAGTATTAATATCAGCCAAAATATCTGAACACTTCCTTTCTAAATTCTGCATAAAAGTTCTTTTGATGAAAACTCTTTTATCATTAAAATAGTGTCGGTTCTGTCTTCAATTCCTAGTACTGCAAGCTGTTGCTTCGTTCGGGTGTTCAAAAATTGAATAAGTTGATTGGCCTGCTCAGGTCTACCTCTTAATTCATCTCTTGTTCTATTTATTTCTTCCTGAGCTACTTTAATCAAGTCATTTTGTTCAAAAATTTCTTGAATAGAGGGCCAAATACTTTTTATTAACTCAATTATATTACCCCAAAGAATTTCATTTATTTCCTTCAAAGGATTTTCTAATGAAAGATCTTTTTCTAAAGCCTTAACTAATATGTCCAATCTTTTAATTTCCCTTGTATTCTCAGCAACTGTCTTCTTAGATGTATCATATTTCTGCTCCAAATTTTCTAACTGTAATTTTGTGGTTTGAAGTTCCGTGACTCTTAATTGTAAAATTTCCATTTGTTTTGTCAATTCATCATAACTTAAACCAGAAGTGTTCACTTGTGCTGGCACTATTTTTTTTTTTGCTGTTGTAGTACCTGTAGTTGTAGTAGCTTCTGTGGTGGATGCCTTCATGATAGCTTCTTTTTCCTGTAAAGCTTGTTCCAATCCTTTCTATGTTTCACCTAGTCGCTCAGTCATCTTTAAAAGCAACTCCATTATCTCTTCTTGTGAATTCCCCTTCAAAACTTCTTGGGTCTGGGGATGCCTTGAGGCTGGCAATTTCAGCTGCTTTCTCAGTGCAGCTATGTCATCATCTTTCTTCTTTATTAGTGCCTCAATGCTTTTAATATCTTTGGGGTTGTGACCCAAGCTGATGATTATGTCTTCCAGAGACTTTATTCTGTTATCTTTGGCCTGAGAAGAGGCATTTTCAATTTTCAATTGGGCGCTTGTGTTATTTAAAGAATCTTGCAGCGTTAGGGCTGCCATGGCCTTATTAGTAAGAGTGGAATACACCATTTCCCCAGTTTGTTTATGCGGCTCTATCTGGTCTAAAGGATGAATGCCCTTTGCCAGGACCTCAAAATTTGTTCTAATATAATCAACTGCTGTCATGGGTTTTGGCACCTTTGACTTGAAGTGGCTCATCATCATTTTTCCTTGTGAAATGTCAAATGCTGACATTAACCTTTCCTGATTATGTGGAGACATTTTCAAATATTGATCATATACATTCATTCTTAATGGATCATTCTTTGCCTTTATATTAATGAAAGTTCTTTTTATATCCCCTGTATCTGTTTTTGGTGGCCTAAATGAGGATGCTTCAGTACTCAACTGCTTGTGCAAAGCTTTTCCTTTCTGCTCTATATGGATCACACTAATAGAACCAGTTAGTTGACTGTCTTCTCTTCCATCATCAAACACCTCATCTATGATTTCCACATCTGGAAGTGGATCTGGTTTATGTTTTTTGGCTTGATGTATTCCTGAGGACTCTTTAGGAGGAGTAGTATCTGGAACCTGTCTTTTCTTTCCTATTTCCATGTTGGATGGAGTTTGTAATTCTGAAACTTCAGGATGTTTTACCTGAGTGGGAGAAACTTGTGTTTGATCAGGTGCTCTGGAGGTTTGAGGTTTCTCTGCCATGACTAAAGTTTCAATGAGCTGTATTTCAGGTTCCTTTCCTTTGCCTTTTGACTCTGCTGCAAGTGGTGAACTGCCTTCCTGTAATCTCTGCTGTAGATTTGCTGCTGAAGAAGTGCCAATGTGAGGTACCTGCACTTGACCACAAGATTCTAGGTCATACTTCTTCTCAAGATCTTTCATCATTCTGTTCATTTTTTCTTCTTCACTTTCTTCTTCAACTAGTGTTTCTGCCACCCATTCATCTTGATTGGCATATTGTTCTATTTCAGGAATCTTGTGGTGTGTGTAAGGGGATGATTTTTTCTTTATTCTCTTTTCACAGATAAAACCAAATGGGTCATAAGGAACCCAATGGAAAGTTCTTTGGAACTTGCAATGGCTTTGTAGTATATTTTCTGCTTCTCGCTCAGCATCCCTACAGTTGCATATGTAGGGACCTAATTGACTTTTGACCCTTAGTTGGGCTTTCTTTTTCGCACTACAAAAATGAATCACATCTGAATTATTCATCTGCCTGAAGTATTCCAAGGCAAAAAGTCTCATGGGCACATATCTTGGCAATTTGAATGGATGTAATTCACATCCATAGATTCTAATGACTGAATGGTTTTGATATAAATACCAATCTCCAACTTTATAAGTCCTTGAAAGCTGCAAGGTCTTCTTGATTTCATTACTGAGCCTAGGAGGAGGGATTCCTGTCAACAAGGTAGTTGCAGGATATACAAAAAGGTCGATGAACTCAGTATAGGAATAGGGAGAATTATAAGAAGAATGAATTATGGGAGACCAAAATATAACTGACCTAGGGTTTCCCTTGGCATCAAGCTTTTTAACAGGGAAAGTGAACTTCTCTGATTGATAAAAGATAATGAGATGATAAATAACTGAGGAATATTTAAAAACTTTCTCATCATCTAGCCTCATGAACTGATCATGGATCTTATTGGCTGTGAAGGAGGCAAAGTCATATTTAACTTCAGGAGGTTGCCCAGGAGTAAAAATGGACAGCAAAACCAAGGTTATTTCATCAACATATTCACTGGTATTGAAACCCAAGACAAAAGATATCATATTTAGGATGAGCCTTCCCAACTTAGTGAAATAATAAAAACCATAGGGAGGAGGTCCCTTAGGTTGATGTTCAGGTAACATGAAATTCTGGCAAATGGACTTCAATTTTTCTGGGGTCAATTGATTAGACTTTTCAATCAGTTCTTCCATAGACAAAGGTGCTAGTTCTTGGTGTGGTTCAAAATGTAGCATTGCATTGATAGCCTGGGGAGTTATGGAGAAAAGAACACTCTGGTCAGGGGATATTACAGCTCTCTGAGTGGGATCATAGTTAGAATGGCAATAGTGGATAATTTCTGGGAAAGTAATGACTGAGGGGATGAGATATCTCGGGAGATTGGATTCCCACAACCCAATGACATCTTGCCCCTTCGAATAATCGTCTCTGCAGCGACAATACCTCAGAAGGGGGCTTTCATCAAAATGCAAGTCTTTAATCTGAAAATCTTTATCTACTAAAGGCAAATATTCCAACTCTCTGTGGGGGGCATTCAATGGAGTCACATTCAGGGTTGTCGGGGCTTCCATTTTGGTTCTTGTGGATTCAAAACGGAAGTTTCTGGGTTTTCTTCACAGGCCGGGCGCAATTTTAATTTTAATGAGGGAAATTGGCACAATTGCAGTTTCGGGGGAACAATTCACAGTTTTAAACCTCAGAGAATGATCTCAGTGATAAGATTTAATCACTAATCCAGTGGAAAACAAGGAAAACAGACTTTCTTTTGAAGTTCGAAGCGCTATAGGATAAATACCTGTTCTTGGAGGAAAGATGGCTTTTAACAGGTATCAGGCGGTAGCAGGAGGATGCTTGAACACAGGTCTGGCGGAATTCTAGAGCGAAATTGGATAGAACAGTGAATTCCAGTGAAAATTTGAATTTTGCAGCAGAAGGCGCAGTCGCTTTCGAATAACGAAAATGACACAAAAACACGCAAATTTGTTTTATTTCCAAAGTCAAAAAAAAGGGGTTTTTAGTTTTTCGAGAAATGACGTCATTTCAGTACGAGCTGACGTGGGGCATGGGTCGGGTGGTAAACGGTTAATCCCTGCACCGCTTATTGGAAAAGGTGGTATTGAGCGCGGGGGGAGCGATTCCACACGTGGCTGGAGTATTATTTCAATACCACCATTCCCCCGCGCATTAAAGTGCTGACAAGGGACGGCTAGCGGGATGAATGTTAGCCGTAGATCTGTGGAGGGGCGATCCAAAGGTGGAAGGGACGGGGAGATGGTGGGGCGTTATTGTGCGGGCCCGGCGGGGTTTTAAATGTGATTAACGTTATTAAACATCCCGGGGGGCGTCTAATAGGTGGAAAAGGTTGGTTATTAACTAATTCTGATAATTAATTAATCTCACTGTATAATGGAAATAGGGGTCGCGGTGGGGTTTCGATTGTGGTTGAAGCGTCGGGTGGGATGCCAGGTGGATGTGCCACAGTGGCATAGGAGCTTTTCCGAAGTTTTTTAGTTTGAATTAAAACTTTGGTTTTATTTATATTTTTTTGTTAAACATACATATCATATGTTTAAAGTTTTTCTCATATATGTTTTTTATTATATGATAAATTAACCGATATAATTAATTTACCATAGGGCGGGATTATTATATAATGATATATTTAACCAAAGGGCGCATAATGTGGGTTTTTAATGATTAATTGGGAAATAAATACTTTGGTTAAACTTTATAATAAGGTGGGTTTTTTGGATATTTACATAAAAGGAGTTATATACTTAGGACAAGGCACTTTCACTAGGGATTTAATAACTAGAGTTAAACATTAATATGACAAAGGGACAAAGGAACTCAAAATACTTTGCACATCTAAGAAAGTGACAATTTCTGAAGTAAATTGCAATATCTCATCTTCAACACTTAAACTTAGAATAGTAAGTTATTTTGAGGGATTTTTATGGAATTTTGCATAATTTTCCTAAGCAAAATGGGATTTTACTTAGGAAAAGATTGAAAGTGAATGATAATGGATAACTTCAAGTACTTAGGTCTTTTTGATCATCAGGCCGAGGGTCCGGTCCCTCCAAAAGTCAAGGAAATGCCTTGAGCCCCTTTGATCTACAAATATCTTAGCACTTTGGGAAAATTAGTAAAAACTTAGGGAAAAAGTGATGTGGGAAGTTAATGATTTTGACTTTGCTTTCAGTGAATTCTTCAGTGCAGTTTCCGATTGAGTACTTGTGATGAAGGTAAAAGATTAAACATATTCAGCACCATCATTCATCACATAAAACTTTGCAACATCATCTACCTACCCTATCTACTTGACACTACCATTTTCTCTTCTTTATTAGGGTGCATTTAGACTTGCAAACCCTTATCAACATTTTTTCTTTTTACAAGGCTAATCTATCTAATTCTACCCTTATTACATCCAAGGGCTCAGATTAAACTATTGAGCACTTTTTATTAACTCTACCTATCTACTTATCTGCCAAGATTAAACTGTTTGGTCAGATATTTATTCTCTAATCTATAACATGAAATTGAAATATGAATAAGCCAAGTTTAAACAGTTTGACCCTTCATAAATTATGGCAAAAGTTTGACAAGCTGCACACAATTTCTTTATTTACAAAAAATGAAATAGTAGTGGCATTTGGATTTGCACACTTTCCTTGGTCTATTTTTGCTTGGGGTTCATTTCTTTCTCTTTTTTGACCATTTTTTTTTTTTTTTTACCCTTTGATTTTTCTTTTAGGGTATACCCTCTTTATATTTTTTAAATTTTTTGATTTTTTGGTTTTTCAAGAATATGGAACACCTTTGCTCAAGAAAAAGGTTTGAACATATTCCATAGTTCAATCAAGACAATCATGAAAAATGACACCTATTGGTATAGGAGACTAACAACTTCCTCAGTCCACTTCACTACACTATCTTTCTTGAGCATGTTTATGATTTCCCTTAAATGTTCTGCAAGATTGGGCACAAAGCAATGTAAGAAATTCATCTTACTGTTGAATGATTGGATCTCCTTTTTACTTCGGGGAAGATCAATTTATTGAATGGCTTCCACTCAAGCTGGATCGACGCGGATGCCATCTTTTGTTATAATATGACCGAGAAGCTTGCCTTCATCCATGGCAAATAGAATCTTCTTTGGATTGAGAGATATACCATATTTTCTACACCACTGAAATAAAATCTTCAAATGATAAAGGTGCTCTTCATCTGAATTAGAAAAAATTGTCAAGTCATCAAGATAAATAACTAGAAAGACATATGTTTCATTTGCAAATTCCATATCCATTGCTCGCTGAAAGGTTGCACCATCATTCTTCAATCCGAAAGGCATTTTAGCATAGTGAAAAGTTCCCCATGGAGTGGTGAACGCTTTTTTATATCTATCATCCTCATGGACCAGAATTTGGTTATAACCAGAATAACCGTCGAGTAGCAACATGCGGGATGCTCCAACTACTCGCTAAAGTATGTGATCCATTTTGGGCAATGGGTAGTTGTCTTTCAAAGATACTTTATTCGGATTTATAAAATCAATACATAAGCGAATCTCGCCTGTTTTCTTGCACACGGGCACCAAATTAGAAATCCAATCTGAAAATCTTATGGGGACGATGATACCAACATTGTACAACCGATTCACTTCCTTATCTATTGAGGGCAACAGCTTTGTATTTATTCTTCTCCACTTTTGTCGAAATGGCTTTTGGTTTGGCTTGATTGGGATGATATGCTGAATTACATTTGTGTCATATGCCTTAAAATCTGAATAATCCCAAGAAAATACATCAACAAATGAAGATAATAAACTGATATACTTTGCTTTTACCTATGGGGGCAATGCCTTAGACAATTTCGCGATTTTAGGATTTTCTGCTGATCCAATGTTCACATCCTCAACTCATTTCTCGGTTGGCAGCAAGCTCGGTTTTCGAGCTACATCATCTGGTTGAAAAGCTCCTCTAAAGGTATTATACATTTAGGAATGACATTGTCCTTGAGATGAAAAACTTCCATCTGATTGACTTCTATATTCGCCTTGCCATCATCATGCTCCCCATCAATAGAAGTGTCTTTGAATTTTCCTTCATTTTGCAAAAATTCATCGATTTCTTTATCATCTTGAAACACTTGCTAATACCTTTGATTTTCAGGGATAGTCAGGTGATGCTTCACATGAATTTCAAACTTATTACTTGAATTCATCAGAATTTTCAAATTACTTGTTGTTGTTGCCAATGCATCTGCAATGCCATTCTGAATACGAGGGACACATGTCAAAGTATAATCTGAAAACAATCTCAAGATATCTAGTACCGCATTGCGGTAGGCCCGCATTCAAGGATGCTTAGCTTGGTATTCACCTTTCACTTTCTTGATAACTAACTCAAAGTCACCATACACTGCAATCCTTTTGGCATTTAACTTTCTAAGAATTTTCGAACCAACAATTAAAGCTTCATATTTAGCCTCATTATTTGAACAGTCAAAAGCCAATTTATAAGAACAGACCCTTACATTACTTGGCACTTTGTTTGGGGAAAAAACAGGGTTGCGTATCCAAATGCCAATTCCATCACCTTCCCTTCCTACTACGCCATCAAAATCCATGGTCCACAAACCAGCTTTGTCCTCTTCCAAATGCTGAAATTATGTTTGCTCTTTTACTTTTCCTTGTTGTCCATCAATATTTTGCTGTTGTCGGAAGGCTGATTGTTCAGCAGTGCTATCAAGTCTTTGTCTATCTTTCTTTATGACCTCTCTGAAATTCTCAGTGATTTCTGGAATGTCTTCTACTTCAATTATTTGGCTATTTACATCATTAAAGCTATCTGAGTATAAAACAAATGATTCTAAATCAGTATGTACATAGTTGATTAGATGATTTATCGGTTTCTCCTTGCTAGTGATCATGTACTTCATCTTTTGCTCCCGGTATAATTTCCTCATCTGACCAAACACGGGAATAGTAGCATAGGAGAAATCAAGCTGCAATGTCCCTTTAAGTTTCTCTGCCCAAGATCTGGAAAGAAGCATGCCAAATCTAGGAGGAATATCCACCACAACCACATCCATCAAAACATTTTTAGTCGGAATCTGATCCAAACTGACCACCAAATCTTTGATAAGACCAATGCATCTTACTCTACCAGAGTAGAAGGAATAAAGGTCATGATACTTTCTGGTGATATCCAATCCCAATTTCTCCATGATTGCCTTAGGTATGAGATTATGAGAGGCTCTGAAATCAAACATAGCGTTGTGTAACACATAGTCGTGTAACCTAAGGCTGATGTAAAAAGGAGGTACCTCACTATATTGAGACTGACCATCCAATGCTGGACCAAAAATCAACTCAGGTCGATCATCCTCCACGTTTACCATATCAGATAATGGATCTAAACTCAAAATCTTAGACACCTGACCCTTATAGCTGCTATTCTTCATCAATTCAGTCAAAGGAATAGATACTTTTAACTTAGCAATTTCATTTTCTAAGTTAAAAACTGAAGTTTTCTCTACCTCTTTAGTTGGGACATCTTTCTTTTCAGTTTTCTCCTTTGATATATTTAGTTGATTGGATCTTTCATTTGCTGATGGCGATTTGCTAGTGGTGGGATCAGCTATCTCTTTTCCCTTTTTCTGCACAACAAGTGGATCATTCTTTGGTGTTGTCGCCTCCTTTATTTTTTGAATTAGATTAATGGTTACATCTCTACTTCTGAGTGAATATTGTCGTTGTTGGGCTGTCAAATCATTCATGTACCCCCTCTGATATTCATCAGACTCTTCTTCAATAACTGTTTCATTCGCCAAGATGAAATTTTCGTCCCTTTGTACAGCTGAGTTCTCAGAATACTCCTCGTCTTCAGTGATAAAAATTGGCATATCATCGGGTGTAAAGAAATGATTCTCTTCTCCAATTACATTCTCCTCGTCATCTGATTTCGGACCATGTACAAAATTCTGTTGTAAGGGTGTCTTCATTTGCTGTTGTACTACTTGGTCTTGTGCTCGTTGCTCTCTTTGCTTGATTCTAAATTGTGGTTGCTACTGGCCACGGAAGTTAGGATTTTTGACTTGCGGTTTAGACTTGCCAATCGTCAATCTATCAAACATCTTTTCCAGCTTACGGAGCACTTGATATGAAGTGGAAACCTCTTCATTTATTGTTACTTTCTTTTCAGCTTTCATTCTAGCTCTCTTGGCAAGCAAATTGACTTCAATGCTAACTCCAATTTTTTGCATGTCTTCTAAAGTGGCCAGATCTCTTTCTCTTAATTGATAGGCCATATCAGGATCGAAACCATTCGGAAACTTAATCAAATCCAATCCCATGGGTGGCTTTATATCAACAGGAATTGCATTGTAAACAGAATTGAATCTAATACAATAATCTTGAACAAACTCACCAACATTCCATTTGATATTCTCATATTCGGAAAGGATTTGAAGAGTTTTTTTCTCCACTTCCCATCGATCCAATAATTGTCTCTGAATATTAGGCAATGTAGTAATACTTGCATCCGGCAAAGCTCTAAACCACTTCCTCACTTTGCCTCCAAAGTTTTGTACAAACAGTCTCATTGTCACATTTTCCGCATCAATCTCATGAAGGTCAAAGAAATATGTCATTCTATCCACATGTTGCTGAGCTGTAACACTTTGAGGAGTGCCATCAAATAATGGAATTTTTCTTTGATAATCAGCGGGCATGTTATCAAAATTTTGAGGCAACACAAGCGGTGCAAATCGGGCAGCCATTGCTCTAGGTGGATTTACAAACGGTCTTGGGGATATAGGAGGAGTTGGAGCAGCTCATGTATGAGGTGTATGTGGTGTGGATGGAGGTGACACCACTGCAGATTTTTTATCAGAGATAGAAGGCTGCACAGGAATGGTGGGAATGAAAGGAGGCTCGGTAGGAATTTCTGAACTAGATGCAATTGCGGATGACCCAAGAGTTGCAAATGTAGACTCTAATAATTCAGGAATGTTTGTAGTGACAATAGAAGTCTGAAGATTCAAGATATAACTATCAATTGATCTATTGGCCTTTTCAATTTCAAGATCTTTGACAAACTCTGGATTTAGGGCAGTAGAACCAACAAAACTTTTAGACTTGGTCTCAAACAATGACAACTCAAATTGTTCGTCAAACTCAAGATCTTCAAGATACTCAAAAACAACAGGACATGAATGAGATTTGAACACAGGAATCACAGGAATTTCTCGACGAAGGATTCTCAGAATAAGATTTGGATTTTCATACACAAGCGGTGGATCAGGATCCAGATTTTCCCTGGTGTGTCGTCTGGAAGCCAGTGTGTTGAATTATTCCCAAAAATCAAATGGAAAAAATCAACTTGTTCAGCCTATCAAATTCTAAACTCATCATCCAAAAGTCTAGAATTATCTGATGTACTAGGGAAATTTTCAAGTCAGGTGTTACGTTTATAAGACTAGACCAGATATTGACTGAAGCAGTGTTTATCTACTTATGCACTTGCAAAAAAATATGCAGTTCGAAGGCTACCTGGCATAACTTCAGGCTTCGTATGTAGTTTATAAAACGAATAACACTAACAAACAAAAAATATTTTCTTCCCCAGTATGGTCGCCACTATCTTATGGCATAAATCTACCTCGGGCTGAGAAAGGCAGAATCTAGGGTAACATCAAACCACGCTTAACCTGGTAGCTATCCCTACCAGATTAGGAGAGGGCTCTCTCCTTGTCACTCTCAGCAAAAAATAATCAATGAGGCTTGAGATGACTTGATGTGAAGATTGATTTTGGGCTAGGTATGTGTGCAAAAGAGTTTAATTGAATTTAAGGATGTTTTTTTGGCTCAAAGGGAAAGGTAGATTTTGGGTCTAGGGAATGAGGCTCAGTTTTGCAGAGATCTCAATGGGGCAAGGCAGGCATTTGATTTGACACTTCAAATTAAAATAAATGGAGAGTTTAGACAGGTGAGGAGTTGAAGAGGGCAAGAAACCTTCAGGGATCCTCTTCAAACAGCTTAAAACATAAATAACTAAACAAACCCTAGGTAGAGCATTGCAATTTCAATGGATTCTACCTTTATCCTTGTTTTTTTAAGTTAAGAATAAGTAAGAGAGAAAATGGCATACATAAAACACCAGTAAACTTACATTTGTAAAGAGAAACACAATATCAAATTAAGATGCCACATGAATCCCATATATTGCTACAAACCCTGATCTATTCCTTTGCCACACTGCAAAGATGAATGTACAATGATGCTCAAAGCATTACCAAAAGTCCAACCATGCTAATGATTAAAAAAACATAAGATATAGGCAAACAAAAACTCATCCTAGCTTCTAGAGGTCGATATCATGAGTTTAGGAGCTGCTCCAACAAAATCTAAACTGAGAACTAGAAAGTAGGTAGTGGAAGAGCTTGCCTCTAAAAACTAGGAAACTGTTTCATTCAGTTGCAAACTACCCTTTGATAGATGAATCTACCTCTATGAGTAAAAATTTAGAAAAATTACATCAAAATCCATCATGTCACATTAAATTACATCATGATTTTGACAACTAGAAGGAAAAAAGTCAAGCTGTGAAAAAACTATGTGAAAAATAGAGTTTTTGACCAAAAATGAGCAAAATTCCTCCAATGCGCCGCGCCTGTTTGCAGCTAATTTTGGAGGCGTTCCTGGTGTCCAAATTTTCTCCAAGTGGGCTTTTTGGAAAGTTCTGCATGTCTACTTTCCAACACAAGTGGAATTTTTTAATTTAATTTCCATTTGCCCCTCCAACACTGAGTTCTCCCAAGACTACTTCCTGTGTGTCAAAAAAGGGGTAGAAAGGTCATTTTTGGGGTGTTTTTAACCTTTTTGGAAGCCCAAAACCTGTCAAAATTTCTTGGCCATTGGTAGGAATGCATATTTTTCCATTAAAAATCCAAAAATGCTGATTTTTCATCAAAAGGAGGTCTCCATCAAAAGCGAGCGCCAAGTGGTGCAGTGCATAGAGCAGAAAACTCTGTTTTTTAGGCCAAAAATTCAAAAATTACAAAAAGTGTCCCAAATTTTTTGAAATTTGGGCTAAGTGTTCTTCATCAAGTGTTGTGTTGGGCCAAGGAAGCCTTAGCCAGGATCTGAATTCTACCATGCTTTTTCTGATGCTTTGATGCATTCTTCAATTTGGCCTTCAAGATCTTGATTCTTGCTTTGCACACATGGTTTGTCACCCAGTAATGATTAGCCATATGCCTCAACATGTTTTTCTCTTTTTTGGCCTTCTCCAATAGCTTTTCCAAATTTATATTTACCATTTCAAGTGAATTTTCATGATCAGCTTCAATTTCTTGCTCAAGTGATGTCAACTTGGTTTTTCTCCTTTTAGCGGCTTGCCGGTTCTCTCGTATGTTTTGCAGCTCCATAATGGTTTTATGATCCTCTAGCTGCTTGTTTCTTTGCTCAAGGTATTTTATTATCGACTTGGCTCTTTGTAGGTTGAGGTAAAAATCATTAATGTCCGCTTGTTGCTCCCGAATGATCTCTTTAAGCTTTGAACTTGGTGAGCTCAAATCAGGGTCATCATCCTGAATAAGAATGAAATCTGTCTCTTGCCCTCCTGAAGGCCCCTCATCATGTAATGGCCACTTTCCCCGATCCTTTACTTGCTCTGCTGATGGAGGAAATGAAACCCCTTCCACCCCGGGTGGAGATAATACTTGCTTGGCTATTGCAAACAACCTTCTAGTGCCCTTTTGATAGGTGACAAACACTGGAAAAATAGCGGTCTGTGTCTCATGACCCTCTTGCTGATGTGAAGGTCCACCTATCTCATGAAAAGCTTCTGGAGGTACTTGAGGAGCTGTGAAGAACTCATGAGAAATGAAATCCTCCCATGAGATGTCCTACAAACCAAGCTTATGCATGACCACAATTTTGATGAATGAAAAATGATATATACTGTTATACTGTTGTTGAGGAGTTTTCTTTTGCACTAGGGTGGTCATTTTCTCAATATTTCAGCACATGAAGTAGGGGAGATTCATCATTCTCACCCTGGTAAAGTGCATCAACAATCTGATGTGATAGGCATATAGGCGAGAAAACCGGCCCTCACAGCTGAAATACGTAATTATGAGTTTCATCAAAGGAGCATATGAGTTTCTCAGGTACTGAAAGTGAAAGACTCTGCTGAGTTGTCTCAAATAACCAGGCTTGATGTATGTCTCATAGTGTTCCCTGTCAATTTGCTGCCACGTGTATGAAAATGTATGAAGGGTTATGAAGGGAGAGGGTAAGAGGGATTTTGGGAATGTTGTTGACTATAATTTGGGGAATTGAAAGGTTTTAGGGACAATTTTTAGGCTTTTGGGATAGCAATTGGGGTTTGGGAATTTTTAGCTAGGGTTTGGGATAATGGGAATTGGGGATAGGGGTGAATGAATTTAGGGATATGGGGGATAGTGAAATGGGTTAATGAAACTAGAAAAGAAGTGAGGGAATAAAAAGGTGAGGGAGTGATGGCCACAAAAAACCAATTTACAAACCCTAAGCAATCATGTCTTGGGAAAAAATTGCAAGGAAGTAGTGTTTGAAATTTTTTTATTAAATCATCATAAACATCTCAAGACACACTTTCATTGGCATTTGAAGAGTTTTTGACTTACTTTGGACCGGAGGAAACCAAGCAAATTGAAGATTTGGATGAATTTGTGTTGAAAATGGCCTGCAGCTCTATGTGCCGCGTCTGTTAAATGCGTCGCGCCAGTGTATTTTTGACACTGTGGAGGCCAACCCAATGCGCCGCGCCACTTGTATGCGCCGTGCCACTCACCCAATGCGCCACGCCCACAAACTTGCACAATTTTGCTGCAATTTTTCTCCCTTTGTTCAACACGGCCTTCTCTTGCTCAATCTTTCTTATTTGAATGCAAATGAGCTCTTTGAATCATGAAAAATGACTTATATACAAAAGACTTTAATTTTCACTTCATAAAACCCACTTTTGTAATGTTTACATTTGACACTTTCTTTTCAAACTCCGTTTTAGGCAGTTTTGCTTTATTTTGCCTCTGATTAACTGAATGACTTGATGTTTGTTTGCCTTGCAAGGGATGGAGTTGCTGAAGCTTGACAAGGTGACTAGGGTTGCCATTGAAGTTATTTACATATGAGAGAACTTGAAATTACATCAAATTTATACATAAAAGAAATAATACTCTGTTTTTCCTCAAAACAGAGTTTTGAGGAAAAATTCATTTTTGGGCATATGATGATGGAATTTATTTGGTAATGGAACTTTATTCAACCTCCTCATGCACCTGCTGACCATTATTGAACATGTTGAAGGCCTTTTTGATGAAACCCTAGACCTAATGAAACTGAAACCCTAGAAATGACTCTTGCAACTTTAAATACAAAAAGTGACTGGAGATGATCTTGATGAATGGAAATGGGCCAGCAGGTAAATGACATGAGGGAAAATGTACAACAGGCCACTACCGTCAGATGATCCATGCTCCTAATGGAATGCATCTGACTGAGCGAGACACCTAATTGCAATGCAACAAGAGAATTTGATCACTGATAGAGGGATGAAGATACCGACACTAACAGTTAGTTCTTCTGAAACCATTATTCAGCAAGTAATTGTCTATTCGGTTGTACCAAGATCTTGGAGCTTGCTTCAAGCCATACAATGATTTCTTCAACTTGTATACCTTATGTTTTTTATTTTTTATTTTGAAACCAGGTGGTTGATCAACATACACTTCTTCATTCAAAACACCCTTCAAAAAAGCAGACTTTACATCCATTTAGTAAATTGGCTACTTGTTTTGTGTTGCAATAGCTAATACAAGTTGAACAATATCAATTCTTGCTACAGGTGCAAATGTTTCACCATAATCTATGCTAGGTTGTTGTGAAAAACCTTTGGCAACTAATCTTGCTTTGTGCTTATCAACTTCACCTCTCCCATTTAACTTAGTTTTAAAAACCCATTTGACACCTATAGAATTTTAATCATCAGGTAGATCAACCAAATCCCAAGTTTTATTTCTTTCAATAGCATCTATTTCATTATTCATTGCATCTACCCATTATTTTTCCTTTATAGCCTCTTGAAAACAAGTAGGCTGAAATGAAATAAATGCAAAATTTACAATATCATCAGCATCGTCTTGTGCATAAATATCACTTAAGCTTCTCATTTTAGGATTATCAGAATTAGACTCAGTTGATATGATGAATTGCTACTTCTTGATGAACTACTATCGGTTTTGTCTTGAACATGTAAACTTGGAGTGCTTGTTGTAGGTGCTTGATGTTCGTCTAACATAATAAAAGGATTAGGAAAAGTATTGTTCTCCATTTCATTCCAAGATTTGTCTTCTAGAAATTTCACATCTCGACTTATGACAAACTTCTTAGTTATATGATTAAACAATCTGTATGCTTTATATTGATCACTATACCCTATAAAGATATACTTTTTGCTCATATCATCAATATTTTTTCTTAACTTTTCTGGAACATGAGTGAAAGCAATACAACCAAATACGTGAAATTGTGAAACAATTACCTTTTTTCCACTCCATGCTTCTTCAGGAACAAAACTTTGAACATTGGAAGTTGGAGATATATTCAAAATATATATTGAACATGCAACTGCTTCAGCCCATAAATCTTTAGAAAAATTTCGTGTTTTCAGTAAAATTAGAGCCATATTCATAATTGTCTGATTCTTTCTTTTCGTGACTACATTCCATTGTGGAGTATAACCGGGTTGTCGTCTGTTTTTTAATTCCATTTTGTTTACAAAAATCAATGAATTCGTTAGATTCATAATCACCTCCTTTATCATGCCTGAGAAATTTAATGAACTTTCCACTCTATTTTTCAGCCTCAGCTTTGAACTCCTTGAACATGAAAAATGTTTCAGATTTGTATTTGATGAAATAAACCCAAATTTTCATGCTAAAGTCATAAATAAATGTAAGAAAAAAAAGATTGTTAGAAATTGATTTTGCTTGCATTGGACCCCACAAATCAATATACGCTAACTCTAGTTGTTCTTTGGCTCTATAAGAGGCTGATGCAAAACTATCTCGCTTATGTTTACCCAATATACAATTTGTACAAGAAGAGATATGGTCAGACAAAGCAGGCAAACCTTTCACCATAGACTGCCTTTGCAACAAACTCATTCTTTTGATAGGTAAATGACCATATCACATATGCCACAGATCAGAGTCATTTGATATTGAAACATTATGTGCATATAACATCTCACTTTTCAATTGTAATTGATACAACCTGTTCTTTTTCATAGGAACCTTTGCAACAAGAGACTTGTGTTGATCAGAAATTGTGCAAGTAGTGTTGTGAAAGCTAACATCATAACCATGTGCATCTAGCTGTCCAAAACTCAACAAATTATGCTTGAAATTGGGTACATAATAAACATCATATATATTCTTCACAACATTTTGTTTGGTTAAGACAGGCACAACACCCTTTCCTGAAGCTTTAACTTGACGACCATCACCCAAACCAATAGAGGAACTAAAAGATGTGTCAAGTGTTGAATCCTTAGTTAAAATGAGAGGGGGGGGGGAATAAGTGTAACACATACATCAGCTTTTTAAATTTTTCATAAACTTCTTTACAGCTTAATTTTATAGCCAACTTTAATATGTGAACCGTCTTAATATGTTGCAACAAGTATTGAATTAATGAGACACCAAACTTATTATGAGAGCAACAAACATTAAGTAGATTGGGTAGATCATATCAACACATAGGCAACACACATAGAGACAGCAGATATAAGTGGAAACCCATAAAGGGAGAAAACCACATCTTATTATTGTTGTGATGCAAAGGCAAGCTCCAACTCCCTCTCACCATTGTTTTTCTGCAGGCACCAACCTACAGGAGGCTCCAACCTCAGTCAGCTACAACTGACAACTATCAAGCTTCAAATTGATAGGGATGCTCCAACTTCCTCAATTTATCAAAAGAAATGTTTGTTGATTTACCTCAGATATCAACTCTGTTCTGTGGCATCTCTTTCTACTCCTCTCTTCCTTATCTTCTCTGCCTCAATTTTCCATACTCTACATTCTCTATGCTCACTCTCTCTAACCTCTCTTTGCATATCAAGGTGATATTACTTATAGATATTTCCTAATGATTTTTTGTTTTCCTCTAGGAATTCAAAATGGATATATATACCTCTTAGTCTTTTGCCTTCTCATTTCTTTTCCAGCTCACTCAGAAAAATATAACTGTATGTACTAATTTTAACATTACAGTGGGATATTTGTTCTCTTCCGGAGACTTGCTAATGCATCACAAACAATATAAATCAATTAAACCATTTACATTTAATTACAATGTGAACTCCAACTCACTCATTCAGCCTCTTGGTTCACTGCGCTTGTCTTTTCTATGACTGTGTTTTGTCCCTTTCAGCTCTGTTTGATTTCCAGTTTACTGTCGCAGTGTAACTGCCATACATATGTAACTGCGCTTTTCATATATCACAATTTAACTCTCGGCATGATAATGAAGTGGTTTTAACATATAAAATGTCCCCTTTTTAACACAAATCAACTCACAGAGAACTTAAATCAAAACATTTTAATACTTAAAATGCCCTTTCGGGCCCACCCGCCAAGCTTGTTTTATTCTCTGACGCGACGAGTCACCTCTTGAATTCTTCCAATTGTGATTAATCTAAATCGTAACTTTTAGTTGTGAGTTCTGATGCTTCGATGCTCCGATGCGATCACTCTAATCCGATGATTCACTGTTCACTACACTTTATTTTTTTGATGCGATTAATCATAACTTAATACTTTCGATTGCGATTGATGCATTTACGAAGGACCCGATGCGATCATCGCAATTGCAGCTTTCAATATAGTGCTCCAATGTTTTGCTTATTTCTAATGTGATGGCCTACTTTGATGTCAGAACTTAAGCATGTATGAATCACAGTTTAGAAGCCCATCGATTCCAGAACTTCATCGCAATCGCAATCTTTTGTTAACATGTTCCGCTGCTAACTTTTCTCCGATGCGATTGGTGAGGGTCCCACCATGTGGTACTTCGTTTGTGATAGAACATTTGGTTCTTTTGATCTCACACTCAATAATATAATACATATGCTTTGTATTATACCTTTGGTCCCTTTTCCACAAAGTGCTACATATAGATATATATATGCTTTGGACCTTTGTATATAAAGCGCAACATATGTACCATGCTGCATATATATATATATATATATAGAAGCTTTCGCTTTAGCTTTAATGTATCCTCTAGCTTGGGTTATGATTCTCGGAATTTTATGTAGGGGTCCCACACTTAATATACAAATATATCAACCCTTCAGAATTTTCTTCAATGGTTAATTACTAACCATTAATGCAATACTTCAACTGGGCCCACCGCAACTTATATCACATATACAATGTTTTATATATAATATTGCTCCTCATTTAATACAACGCTCACACTATATTGAACCCTTTTGTGATATTTCATACTCTCCATACTATATTCCCGTGTACTACCTCCTCCGTCATATTTCAACCATTATACCATGTAATTCAACCTGCATTCGGCCCATTATATATATCAACGGATATTAATATAAGTTATAACCTCCATCTGTTCATTAACTTTCACAACATGGAATACACAATCATTCACATAATACTTTGGCTCCGCAGCTTTGACTGTAGGACCCAAATCCTTGGTTCTCTTCCCCGCATCTTCACCTTCGATCAGACGGTCAACTTGATCTTGCGCACCAACTGAGCTTAGGACCCCAATCCAATGGACGACGCACAATATCACGCAACTTAAATGCTCGCTTCATAATTCTCCAAAGTCATGTGAAAAAAGTTTTATTTTAAAACCGCCTAAGGACATGTGTCCTTCAATGACACATATCGCATTCATTTTGGCAATACTGCTTACCACTTCAATCGACGCGCGAACACACTGGTTTTTTGGCCCTCTGGTTTTACTGTTCATGGTCGGGGTTCCACTTAAAGTCATGGTTCCATTCCAACAAAAAGCTTCGCACCTTCGTTATTTACATATACATGATTTTTAATATGTAAACCATGTTTCATTGTTATGTTAAATCAATGCTACATTAAGTTTTTAATACCCGACTTCATTAGGTTTTTATTGCTAAACGCTTGGTTCCATTACCCTCAGGGTTCCGTCTTTGCTTGATCATTTCACTATTTGTTAACGGCTCTGCCTCTTCCTCTGCTGCTCGATTGTTTCATCTCTGCCTCTGTATTCTCTGTCTCCTCCTCTGCTGCTCTGCCTCCTCTAGTTCTACCTCCTTTCTCTGTGTCCGCCTCTGTTGCTTGACCATTTTATTTCAACAGTTGCCATCTATGTTGTCTCCTTTGTGCTGCTTTGCTTTTCTTTTTTCTACCATGTCTCTGTAAATAAACTCTCCCTATGTTCCTCTCATGCTCCCTATAAATGTGACTAAACCATCCACCAAAGACCTGTTGTCTTCCCCTTTGCTTCTTTTGTTGTCCTTTGTCTGTCTCTGCCTCTGCTACCTCCTTTGCCATCAATGAAAACATTTCCAACATCAAGATGTGTAAACAAATTACTATGACGAGTCATATGATTACTACATCCATTGTCAACCAACCAAACATATTTATTAGTTACTTTCACAGTCACTTGGCATGCCATAAATAAAGCATCTGATGTTTAACATTTAGTGCTTGTGACATTGGCTTTGTTTTTACTTAAAACATATTGTAATTTTCAACATTCAGACTTATAATGGCCATATTTTTTGCAATAGTGACATTTAATTTTTTATTTATCTATCCACCTATGACCATGATCAATTTGAGACTGCTATAAATGTGTTTGAGTTACCTGTGATCTATCATCAGACTCAGACTGTCCACTTCCTTTTCCTCTCCTGCCACAAAAACCTCTACCTCTACCTCTATCCATAGAAGCTTTAGATTTGAAAGCATGCTATAAATTTCTAACATATAAATTAATTCTTGCTTCATGAGCCAATAAAGAACCAATTCATTCTTTCGCAAACAATTTTTTTAATTATATCGACTCAAAAACAGTAACTACCATGTCAAATTTTTTAGGCAAACAACTAAGAACCTTTTCAATAATTATTTGATCTTCTAGTTCCACTACAAGGAAAAGATCCTCTAGCAGAGGTTATAAAGGAGGCTTTTAGTGTTACAAAATTGGCCAAAATTGTCAAAAAAAACATTTTCTACAACATCTGTATACGGTTATGGAGGTTTTGGTGGAGCTTTTAATGGAATTTCAACACAACTAAAAAACCTAGGCGGCCGGAGGTTATTACGGATTTTTTTCATTGATGCGCTATTAAGGTGTCAATGCACCAGTGCGTGTCATCTAGATAGTGGCCCAGGCCAGTCGAAGGTGCATGCACTGGGCCATCAAGGTCTAAAACCACACCAGGTGCATTGTTGGTGATACAATGCACGGGGTCATTCTAATTGGTCTTGGGATTTGTGTTGTGCCCATAGGTCGTATCAATGCATTGGTACGCAATCATATAGAAATGCATCGGTGCGTAGTATCAAACAAACACACTGATTATTCTAATTCGTATTAGTATTTGTGTTGTGCCCATAGGTCATACAAATGCACCAGTGTGTAGTCTCACATAAACGTACCGGTGCGCAATATCGCACAAACACACCGAGATTTATAATTGGTATTGTTATTTTTGCGCTGCCCATAGGCCATACAAATGCACCGGTGCGAAGTCTCACATAAACGCACTAGTGTGTAGTATCACACAAATACACTGAGATTTATAATTGGTATTGGTATTTGTGTGGTGACCATAGGTTGTAGAAACGCACCGTTACGATGTATCATACAAATGCACCGATGTACAATAACTGACACACATTGATGTTCATTTTGTATTTTTTAGAAACATCGACCTGTGACAGTGCAATTATTGTGATTTTTTAAAATTCATTATTCATCAAAAGTCGACACATCTTATAAAAATATTCATATTAATTAAATTTTTATTAATGCATTTGAATGTGATTTTTGGATTAATTTTTTATATCATATCATAATTATTGTGATTTTTTTAAATTCATTATTCATCAAAAGATGACACATATCGTATAGCATTATTCATATCAATTAAATTTTTATTAGTGCATTTGAATGTGATGTTTGGATTAATTTTTTATATCATATCATCAAATTTCACATCTCTTTATTATAATATTTAATCATCCATAAATTTAATAAGTGGTGTTACATTTCACAGCAACAATGGAGAACGTAATAGAATAAATTAAAACATATTTTATTATATATATATGAATAAGAGAGTCTTTGTCATACAAAACAGGACAGTTATTTGTATCCCTTTGTCTTTCAATTGGGACACTATCTTCATTACATTAAACAAAATTTCTAATTTCACAGACAAATATTTCAAAAAATACAACACCTTGCTTTGATATCCAAACATAATGAGCATCATTCTTCGCTTGAATTGTTGTTGCTACTAGAGATCCTTCCATGACTTGGCTATTTTTAGGAATGTTTTGTTCACGGTGTTGATTTTTTTCTTATTCTTCCCCTTCCATCTACAATATAATGAGTGTATATACATTGGTGAGAATAATGAAAATTTCAATATTAAATAATATACATCAATGTAAATCGAAACAAAATGACGTACCATATCAAAAATTGACTCATGAACTATACACATTTTTTCAAAACCATATAGTATGCCATCTTTCAAGATTTCATCTGTTGGCATACCTCCATACTTTGTTTCCTGCAAGTTTTATACCCCATAACAAATCATATATTTAATATAAAAGATTTTTTTGTTCTTGTTGGACACCTAATCCTCTATGGGTAGGTGTGGAAGGCGAATGGACAAAAGGAGTCCAAGAGACCACTTGGAAGATGAGTCCAAGGGTCACCTAATGTACTATAAAAGAACATCTATGGTTAATAGTAAAGTAACTCACGCTTATCTTTCTGTTTATGTGTGTTTAATCTTTCCCTATGTGTGCACCATGCGTGTGTTTAACATGGTAACAGAGCTAGCGATTGCTGGTCCTGCCAATTTGAGTCACCAGTTTTAGTGGTATTTCTGTGCATGTAAGATCTACCATCAATCTTGCACTTTTGAGCCAAAATAGGAGTTGAATTCTCTACCCTCTATCTTGAAATAGAAAAAAATATGCATTTCCCTCATACCTGGGTCTGTCCAATATCTACCCAAGCATTACACCACACTCTGCGTTGTTTCTGACACGTTTCCCTGAGCATTTTATTCCACCTGTAGTTGGCCTCATACATATTTGTTGCTATTGCAGGGAAATATCTCAATGGTTGATTGAATATGCATTGAAGTTTCTTCGTCTTCTAGTGTCTATGCGAGGAGTAGAGAAATATGGGTCGTTGATACTTTTAAAACCATAAGATAGAGTTGTGCGAGTAGGAGAGTATGTTGTGTACGTTGGTTGGTTTGTTTTTTTATATGCACAATTCATATTGTAGTTGAACGAGAGCGGTCGAGGAACTGTGCCATTAGTTGTGGGATTGTTCCACTCTGCCCTTTTTCAGTTTTTCCTCATCTTGATTTCCAAAAGTAGCAGAGACCAAAATACGCAGAAGCGAGTTCTCTGCCTGTTGTTTGCAAGGCCACTTCAAAATATTCAAACAAAATTTCTAGCTCCCATACCACTGTTCAACTCCTCAATACCACAGTCAACGCATGGTACCATGAAGTGGTTTAACTCCCATAGAACTTGTATCTACTCCTAGTGCCACACACTATGACTGTATCACTCAGTGGAATTTTAGCTGGCCATCACCTGCAGTCAGCCTCGACCCCTCTCGCTTTTGTTTACAGCAGTACCTCAACCCATATACCACTCACCGGTGCCCATTCTGACACCTCAGTGCTCGTTCCAGTACCGCTCCATGTGCACTTCTTCAAAACATTGTGATTAACACTTGGAGGTCAGTGTTACTGTGAATGTTTTTCACATGTTATAGATTTTCGTTATCGATTGCGATTTTCAAAAATTCATTTGAATTGGTTCGGGTCTCCACTTAGATTGAAAATAAATTGCTGATAGAATGATGGACATCAAAGGAGGGATTTAAGATAAATAGAGGAGCCCACATGTATTAGTATCTGATGATCATTCACGTCGATGGAGTGTATCTGTTGCTTCAGATGAGGAAGAAAATCACAATGGTGGAAATGTGAAGTGGAACCAGCAACCAAATATATCTTTATCAAAATTAAAGAGCAGCCGCATTCAAAATAAAATTCTTGTTCACCCACGAGAATATTTAAATTGTTTCATTTTTGTACAAGAAAATTCCTCTAGAAAGGAATCAATCATATCGCCCAGCCATGAGTTACTCTGTGGTCTCATCAAAACAAAATATTGGTTTTCACTTATAATCAGACATTGACGATCATTCTTTTGTAACCATCACCGTGTGATCGTGCGTGCTTTGAGAAGTAAGTGAGAAGTTGCTCCTCTTTAAATATACCATGGACTGATTATCTCCATATTTCTTGTTTTATATATGTGTGATGGAGCGATGGTATATATATATATATATATGCATATATTAATTGTGCTTATGCATTGGAATGTCCCTTCATCTTCTTGAAAATTTTGTGATGTGTTAATTCGTCGATATTTTTCCTATTTATTTTTTAAATGAAACTGAGCATTATTGTCAATGAGATATTTGTGCGTTGTGCAATTCTGGTCGTCATCGAAGTTTTATATCAAATGGTAAATTATTGAGAATTCCTTCAACATCTCTATATGGAAGGTTGAAATTCGGAAGCCATCTTGATTTCTTATACCAGAATAGAAATCTTCAGATCTATGTGGAATATTTTGCAGATCAATGTGTGAAGTGAATTCAACAAACTTTGGACACCATTGGTCCATGTTTCCAATTCTTCCAGTTCATTAAAGAAGGGAGGAAGGATCTTTTTCTTGGTCAGGATCCGAGGAAATCCTTTGGTACCTGTACGCTATCGATCAGCCATAAATAAGCATCTTTTCTGGCCAGGCCAGTCAAGGAAGGCTTTGAATGAACTGGGAAAGCAAGCTTGTTAGTCTCCTTAAGAAATAGTCCAAGCCCCTTTTCTGATTACATACAAGCGATATACATTCCTTTATCCCGAGCCAGTCAAGATCTTAAGGTTGGGAAGGAAAGGTGGAATGATGGAATGCTAGGATGTTGGTCTGATGAGCTACTGGGCTGACGCTGGTCTGATTTTTGACATTGTAATCAACAACTTGAACTTCAAAAACACAATTATGTTTGAAAAATGGTTCAAATTAGAAAATTATTAGAGTTATTGAATGCTATGATACACTCTGTTGCTGAAAACACCATGCAAATTAACAAAAACAATCTCTGTTATATTAAAACATGTCTACAAGAGGTGCACAAAAAGATTGAGTTTTTGCAGCTCGAATCACAACCACAGCAAGAGGAGTTATAGAAAAATAGTTTCCATTCTTAACCTATTTTTTTTCAGAGCATTGAAAGAGACTCCCATAAGTAGCAAGTCAATAATGATGCAATTGATTTATATCTAGTGCTTAATGAAGAAGCAGATTTGTATGCATATTCAAAAGCTCACGCTTCGCCTCCCAAGCCTATCATCAGACCTTGGGAAGCGATTATCTACAAAAAGCACAGAAGTGGTCTTGGATATGAAAAGGAGTTGTCCTTTCATATTCCGAACTACTCCAAGCCCATAAAATTTCAGAGTGCCAGATTTCTTCATGACAGTTCACCTTCAGCTGTTCCTCTTCCAAATCAGAAACAATAGATTGAAAAATTCCAATACTATGATCGAGTTGGCCATATGAAATATCATTGTTTTGATCTTCACCCATGCAAGCACTGTGGTCGGCACACCCATTCTTCACACAGATGCTTCAAAAACAAGCCTCCTGCAAGAAAAAAGATTCATCTTGGATGGATCACTTCTTGGCAATGGGCATCAACAGCCAAGAATATGTTTAAGTCACATGTCGGAACTTGTTCTAGAATATTGAACAAACTTGCAATTGAGTTTTCGCCATCATCTCACCTTGTACCTGATAGGGGGAAAATGGTGGTCATCTACAAGCTTCGAAGCCACATAAAGTGAGCCTGAGCCACAACTTGTCATTCCAGATTCAGAGTTGTAGCCAGAGACACATCACTTCAAGCGAGCTTGAGCCACAATCTCTCATTCCAGATTCATAGTTGTAGCCAGAGACACAACAGTTCAAGCGAGCCTGAGCCACAGCTTGTCATTCTAGATTCAAATTTGTAGATAGAGACACGAATGCCCATGAGCATTCCTTTGGTTGGTGGACAGCCTTAAACCATCTATGAAAGGTTGATATTATTCCTCTTCAAATAATTTGGAGCACTTCTTCTAGTAGAAGACTTCAGCTTCTTTCCACCTTTAGTAGATTTCCAAGAAATTCATTAAGAATTCCAGTGTTGGTGGTCATCCTTAAACCATCGCAGGTTGTAGACCTCCCTTCTTCTAGGTTGAAGGTCTCCCTCTTCAAATATGAGAGACACTTCCTCTAGCAGAAGCCCTCAACTTCTTTCCATATTTGGAAGAGTTTCAGGAACTTCACTAAGCATTCCAATGTTGGTGGTCATCCTTAAACCACCTCTTTATGCCAACATTTCAGAGTTGATTCAGCCTAAGTGATGCCATGCATACTTTGTAGATTTTTATTACAACTCTCTTCTTGGACTCACACATACCCCTTCGGATTAGGGGGGAAATGTTGGACACCTAATCCTCTATGGATAGGTGTAGAGGACGAATGGACATAGGAAGTCCAAGAGACCCTGGAATATGGAATCCAAGGGTCACTCCATGTATGGTAAATATGTATCATTGTGAGTAATAGTGCATCAAATATTTATCTTTCTCATGTGCCTTGTGTTCTTACGGTGCTCACCATTGTTGAGTTTAATAGTTATATTAATTATAGACGAAGCTACATAAAACAAGATCGATAGATGCTTACAAATTCCACAATTAATTTTTGATATGCCAACATATACTCACAAACCATATTTAACCTAATGTCAATCAATTCGTCTGATGGTTCTTCTTTGTATGTTAGCATCTGTTTGAAGACATTCAATGATAATTTTTGTAAAAAAACTTAAAATATACAAAAATGAAATCTAGTTAAGTTGTTATAAGGAAGTAACAATTACTCACAAACTTAGATATCAACCCTTTTCTTCATTGTTGTCCCGTTTTATGTGCTGAATGGGTTCCATTTTCTTTTCTATTCTGCAAGAAAATACTTGAAAATTAATATTTAACGCTAAATTTTTTATTTATTGTACGTAATGATTGAAAATTTCAATGATTACATATTACATTTGAAGCACATTATTGTTGAGATGGCTCCTTCTACGATGCAATTTTGTCCATTTATTTGACCATCTCCTTGTACACCTTTTTGGAGATTCCTACTGGCATATTTATGAGATTAACTCGTTCATCTTTTGAGATTGTCATAATCTTCATGAAATGTAACATGACAATAAAATATTTAATTTTTATATTGATATATGAAAATTAAATAAAACAAACGTGATATTTATAAATAATTCTAGACTGACATTTAAATGAATATTACTTTATCATTCCTTCTTTTTTGTTGTTGTACTTTTTTTCTACTAAAAGTCTGACATGTCTCATTGACCAATTCTCTAGAAACTCTTCCTGTAGTTTAGTTAAATTTTGGTTCTTGGAATCATTGGATTGATTTTTGTATTGTAAGTTGAAATAACGTCTATACATTGGTTCCACTAGATCCCTCAAACTTTTGTAAAAGTTTTTCCCCCTCTCGTTAACCTCCAGCATGACTCCAGATGAGCTAAGGAGAAATTCATTTTCATTTTCATGTTCTATTTTTTTTTCTTTTCTTAGAACAACATTCCTTTTCTGAGTTGTTGTTTGACACATGTTATCTAATAATTTTAAGTATATTATTAATGAAAATTAAAAAAAGAAACTCATATTAGATCGATAATATTTTTTCATTCATATGATTCATCCTTTTGCAATTTTTCCATCAAGCTTTTACGCTCTTCTGGCCTAGATCAGAAATTATCTTATCAAGCTTCATCATTTTGTGGCTCTACATGATACACAATAAACAATACATATTAGTTAAACTTACATATAGTTCAAAAAAAATATTTTTTGTAAAGAATTTATAAACAACTTGCCTTTTTTTTCTTTTTTTGATGTGTTATCAGTATTTTTGTTAGTTGATCTCTTGTCAGACATTTCTTTATCAATATGAAACCTGTACCATATCATTCATTAATATATTTTATAAATAAATTGTCAACTTTTCAGGTAAAAAAAAAAAATCAAGAAACCAGTGCGCTATTCATGGTGTACGCACCGACGTCAGTGCGTGGGGGTCTTATAAACACAATGCCCAAACAGTATAAAACACCATACAATGATCTATGTCAACAAGGAGCACCAGTGCATTACATGTTAACCACCGCACCGATTAACACAAACAAAATAATAAAAATTGTCTAGTGTTAGTTTTTGTAGCATATGGTGTCGTGGAGGAGGCGGTGCATCCTATTCTTATAAATGCCCCGCGCAAACAAGGAACCACCATACGATGCTCTTTGTCAACTATGAGACCTGGTGCGGTGCATTATATGTTACATGGTGCACCGATTGACACAATCAAAAATTGTTTTTGCGAAACAGTACGTGTGCAGTGTGCCATAATGACATGGCGCAACAGTACCCTATTTTACATATGGCGCACTCATTAAAAAAATTGTTTTTAAATTTTTTATCAAGCAGTACGCACCGATGTGCTAAGTTACATTGGGCGCACCGATAAAAAAAAATATGTTTTTTTAAAATTCATGCAAGGGCCGACATGGATTGGGATCTGACTATGCAAGTCATCTCGTGGGTTGGATGTCATAGGTCTATATATAGCAATACAAACCCTATAAATCTAAAATGAAAAGCCCTAATTCTGAAATCACATAAACAGGGAGAAGAAAGGGTAGAAACAAAAAGAATGAATGGTTTAGGGTAAAAATGGAGTTTTTTTTTTACGTGAAAATGAATAAAAAATTGAATTTTTTTACTTACTGCGTAAAAAATGCAGAAAAAAGTAAAAAATAAAATAAAATTTAATCACAAGATCGTTTTAAATTCTATGCTAAAGGGTTTGAATCACCAGAGGTTTGGAATTACGATTCTCTGAATACTTCTGTTTGAACGTATTTCATTGCTCCACAGTGCTCTCGTGCTTTCTTGCTCCAGGTATGTCTCTTGCAAATCTCTGGCTGAAAATTTTTGAAAACTAGTGAAATAATGAAAAGTGTTTAGCATTTATATAATTGTTTTATGAAATTAGATTTTTGAAAATATTTTTCCGCCCAATTTTCATTTTACCGCTTTTTTTTCACTTAAAGAAAATAGAGTTGTGTTTTTTTTATTTGTGGTTATTCATCATTGGTGTGTCACTTAATAGCACCACATCGGTGCATCCATTGATAACACGGCTCAAGTGCGCAGTAACTAAAATGCATCGGTGTGGTTATCTGTACATTAGCACCGATAACAAGAAGTCCATTTTTAAGGCACCAAAATTACTTTTAGGTGTGTACACAAAAATTTATTGTTGATTTTGCTGACATATAGGGAGAAAATATCATAATTATATCGAATGGACAATTCTTTAAAATCTAGCTCATTCCATAATATTTCGCAAAGTTCATCGCAGAGTTCTCCCTATCCATCTCGAGATGTAATATTTACTTCTGATTTTATTTATATTTTCATTATCTAATTGAATTTATGTTTTTTATCCATGTCAATCATGCACAACTTAATTAAGTTTGTAATGTAAAAAAATTTGTAGGTTCATGCAGTTTCAGAATCGAGTTCAGATACACAAAATATTCAAACAGCTCCAAAACATCGGAAGCTCTTATCAGGAGCAGCATACCGCAAGGCGCATTTGGTAGATGAAAATGGACAGCCGCTTCACCGTGCCAGTTGTAAAAATATTACATCTTCTAGACACAATCTTGGGACAATGATGGTAATAATTATAATTGTTTGGTATACTGATTAATGTAATTATTTCAACGTCAAACCAATTAATCATGCAATATTGTCAATGTGCTTACTAATTGATATCATATATTTTGTACTAATCATGTTCAATTTTTTTTTTTTAATTATTAGGATTCTAGTGAGGATGAGCAACCTACCTACCATCTTCCATTGCACCCCATGACAATTTCAAATCGAGAGCTGACTGTATTAAGAGAAAAAATCAAAGAGGAACGATACCAAGAATGGTTGAATCAAACACCGATTCAATTCCCGCTACGTCTAGATTCACCAATTAGGAATGACTACAACAATAGTAGTTCATCACAAGTTGGCAATGGAGGCAATAAAATAAAGGTTGGTATGGATGATTACTTAAGGGATACGACTACCATGGAGACAATGTTGTTAGATGCATTTCAAACTGATGATCAGCTAGGGGATGATGCTCATATCGTTGACACCTTTTTCGAAAGCCTTAAATTTGCTTCCACCACCCATCTCTTTGGACTTGGTGGCCATTCAAATTCTACCCAATTGGGGACAACGATGTTACTGTATAAATTGAAAGAAAATTTTTGCTTGTCGAATGCATATTTCTCAGAAATTTTGTGGTAAGTTACCATAAAGTCCTCCATTATATAAATTTGAGAAATATAATCAATACACAATGAACATTACAAATGGTCAATTTTATGAATGTTAATAATTATATTGGCATTAATGTACATTTATTAATATTTTCCATGATCATAAACTACAAGTTATTCGAAGATAAGGTTCTTTCGAGTGATAATGTCTTGCCTGGTAGCTGTGAAGAGGCAAATAAATTGTTGAAAATGTTGGGTGTTGAGTACATATCATATCATGCATGTTTGAATGATTGTATTCTATATAGAGGAGAATATGCAGAAAAAGAGATATGTCCAAAATGTGGGCATGACAGCTATGATAAATCAAAAAAGAAGGGTAAATCACGTTGTCTTCATTTGAAGATATTGAGGCACATGCCTATAATCCCAATGATTCAAAAGCTCTTTCATTGCAAAGAATTAGCTATGTTGCGAGGAGGGCATGCCTCACACGGAAGTGAGTTAGGAGTTATGTGAATCCAAACTTATTCAATATCCATGAAGCATATAGAGGATACATGGCCCGAAAAATTCAAGGATGAGGTACGAATTCTACGACTCAGCATAGCCATGCACAACGCCAACCCATATTCCCTCCAAAACACCAACTATTTTTTTTGGCCTGTAGTATTGATCAACAATATCCCCCCATGGTTGTTCGTGAAGAATTAACATCTTATTTTGGCTCTCATAGTCCCTGCTAGAAGACAAGTGAAGAATATGGATGTCTACTTACAACCACTGGTAGATGAATTGAAGGAATTATGGGATGGGATAAATGTATATGATGCTCCAAGACCCATCGCAGTAGAGAGGAGTTTTACGTTGTATGACATATGTGCTTACATGACACATGATTATCCAGGCTTAGGAGTTTGATCTGGTAAATAACATGTTTAATTTATTGATTTTTTTATATACATAACAATATTCTTTCACATATTAGTTATTTGATTCGTTGTAATTGTTTTTATCTTCATGATATTCTTTAACGTGCCATGCATAGAAATTTTATACAATAATCTCACAGGTCTTGTAACAAAAGGGTATTTTGGATGTAAATGTTGTGGACCTTCTCTGAAAGCTAGATGGTCCAAGGACCTATGAAAGCCAGTGTATGATTGCTCCAAGGTATTCCTCCCAGAAGAACACCCTTATATAAGAGCAACATCTTCTTTCAATGGTAAACAAGAGAGAACCTAAAGGCCTCCAATAATGATGCCATCTAAATGGCTTCAAGCATATGAGAGAGAGAAGGATAACGAGTTCATAGAAATGTTTGATTCAAATGGGGAGGCTATGTTCGATGATCTAGAATTCTGCGACACCTATGTTGAGAAATTTCCCATTGGGATGAAAACAAAATCTATCTTTTATAACCTCCCATATTGGGAGCATCTTAATATTACCCACTTACTAGATCCCATGCATATATTTAAAAAAACTTCATCTTATTTATGGAGGAACTCATCGAAACAAAGTGACACATTGGCTGTTAGGAAAGATTTTATTACTTAGAAAAGTAAAAGGAAATGTTGGCCAAGGTGATTAGAAAGTACAGGATCAGAGGCAAATGCTAGTCCCTCTAATTCATGGTATTTCAAAGAAGGTGATGTCTCATGGATTTTAAAAAAATATGACCTTTCTTTGGCACAGGAAGTTATAATGGGTGTGAGGGTGCCATCTTCATATGGGTCTTCACTACAGCGTTGCTTCACCGTGGATGAACATTTGTCGGGGTTGAAATTGCATGACCATTTGAATATTCTAAGAGTACGTATAATGTCAAAAACATGATTTTATTATTTTTTATATTAACAAATTTTATCCCATGCAAGGATCATAAAACATAACTAATTTTGTATATTATTGCATGTGTTTATAACTTTTCAGTGTCATTATCCTTTGTTCATGCGTGATTGTGTGAAACATGAATTCCCTCAAGACCTAGGGCATTCCATATATAAATTATCTGCATTTGTACATTGGATCACGTCAAAGGAGATTCATGTGGCTAGCATTCCACGGTGGCGTCAAGAGATAGTTGAGATTGTTTGTATGTTTGAGAAGGAACTGCCGATGAGTTTCATGGACTTGTAGTTTCATCTTCTAATCCACCTAGTAGATGAGGTTGAATTAGTTGGGGTGGTTTCTTGTCGTTGGATGTTCTTCTTAGAGAGGTATATGAAGAAATTGAAAGCTTTTGTTTAACAAAGGGAAAAACCCGAGGGGTATAAGGAAGAGGGGTACATATCATATGAGTCTTTCTATTATGCTAGTGAGTACATCAAGAATATCGACAACAGACCAGGTGTGGTGATTTGGGACCATGAAAGGGATGAAGACAAAAGAGAACGGGAGCTGCTCCAAACGAGTGGAAAAAAGCGCTTGATAAAGAGTAAGTGACTTATAATTTTTCAAATTTACAAAAAGTAAGTATTCATGTTGAACTTAGATATAATGTATATTTTGATCTCTATGTACTATATAATTTCAGTTTTATTTCATCATCGAATGCATAAATTGAAGCAATCAATAAATTTGTTCTTTACAATTCTGAAGCGACACAACCGTGGGTTGCATTGTACGAACAAAAGAGAATGAAATGGGATAGTGAAAGGAAAGAATTTAGATCACTGAATGGTAGAAGTGTGCCTTATCCTGGTTATTTAAAAGAAAATATGCCCCAACTGTTGGTTTGTTGACCAAGTTAGAGAGAAATACGGTGCAACTGGTCGTTACCCGCGTGATGAAGAGGATGCGCTAAACATAGGGATTAGGTGTAACAACTCGGTAATAATCTATTTAATTTATATGTACATTTGAGACTTAATAATGCACCTTTAAAATATAATTACATCTATATTTCATATTTTAACTGTTGGGTTATTATAAGACACATGAAATTATGATTTTTTAACTTTTTTTATAGGTGCATTTTTTCCCATATATGTGAGCAAATGGACACCATTTTTGCACAGAAATACTGATGATAGACACATCACACAATACTTTGGAGTAGAATTTGAGTTTGATCAATCTATTCGATCTAGCCACCGTGATCTATTATGCAGATTAATCCTTCTTGAGGATAGGAATGATCTCCCTAGTATCCTAAGGATATATAGAAACAAACAACCAAATGCAAACCATTTTATCTAGATCATTTGTGATTCAGAATTATTAAATAACAAAGTACGAGGACATGCCCCTACCTGAAGTTCAACGCTTGCTGTAATCTTTAGATCCGGTCACTCCAAAATAGGTCACTTCAGCATGTGAGACTTGCAATCAAGGACAGGAAAAAGGATTAAAAGCACCTGCAAGATATAATAATTCAAAAAACAGTAATCTATCTCAGTGATCAAGGAATCCAAGAATTAAATTACTCAAATAGATACATGAACAATTTAATGAGAAAATAGAATCCATTTGTATTAACTTGTATAATAAGAAGTAACCTTACAACCTTGTCTCCTTGATGTTATACAGATTCTTCCGGGGTCCTAAATAGTCGTTTTCCCTTGGTTTAACAAGCCTTCTCCTCTTTGAACTAGAATGAAACTATGGATATGAGTATGTGATCATTATCATACCAATGATGCCAAGTATAGAGATTATGCTCTCTTTGGTATTTCTTCAGCAACTAACTTGTACAGGCTAGGTACAATCTACAATCTCCAATTTATAATCTAGTCTCTACCCTTGAGACTGAAACATAAGCTCAATGTATAGGGAAATGGAAGTAGTTTTAGTTCCATAAAGAGGGGGATAAAGTCCTCTCATAAAGGGATTTTAGCTCCAAATACTAAGGGATAATATCCATTAATGAAGGGATAGAGGTTCATGAATGAAGGGGCGAAGATCGACCTAATTACGCTTCTAGAAGCCTCCATCTGAGTGAATATTCGAACAGATGGGCTTCTAGAACTTACTTTTTCTTTTATTTTACCTTTTACGGGGGTCAGAAATTTTAGTAAGCAGAATGTGCGGGATGTGTTGTAGGTTATAGAGAAAGAAACCATGGTACCACAGGTAAGAACTAGGAAAAATGTGGAGTTAGGCTTTTTAGGCTTTTTAATGAGATTTTCTCCAATTGGAAGACTTGGTTTAGGAAATTTATGGTTTTGGACCTCTAAGGGATAATAATATAGGTAATGATGAACCCATATAGACAGCTGAATTTCATGGTGATAATTTTTAGTGTAACAGATTACCCCCTAAAGCGCGAAGTCTGAAGTAGTTCTGAAGAGTGAACTACTTTATCATTCTGAGTATTGGGTTATAGACATACTAGTTGAAACCTATAGAAACATTCAATGCAAACATATATATGTATATCATCGCTAAGGTAGGCATTCCCATACTGAGATCAATACTAACTAAATGTTCTGATATAGAAATGATTTTAATATTACATCAATGGTAGACATAGCATGGACACAACCATCTATCATAAGTAGTCTACTGGATCATGAATAATAAAACTCCTCGTAGTCTGGATGGTGGAAACTAGATCCAGGGTCTTGATATCCGCTTCCTGAACTAGTACGATTCTATCCATGCGATTGATTGTGTCGAAGTCAAACATGGTAGAAACCATTTGATTACCAGTCAATGATGTGAACTATAAACAAGTGTGAGAGAACCCACCAATAATGACAATGGCTCTCAAAGTACTCAGTACAATCCATGAAGTGTGAATGAATGATTTGAAGTAGAAGACTTCACAGAATCATTCGATATAAGGTCAATGATGCAAATTGTCATTGAAGGCGAGAAACCTACCATTAGAGCATGCAGATCCCAAGGTACTAATAGAATTACAGATCAACTTTCTAGATGATGAGCTATCGTCGATAGAAAGTGACCTATCGTAGGAAAGCCCACGACACAAAACCCTTAGATCAAGTTTTTGAAGAAATATTTGCATGGACTAACTCAGGGATGGTCAATGCAAATGGAGACAAATGTTTGCAATGAATGGTCTATTTTGAACTGTATCTTGAACACATAATGACACTGCAAATGGTTTGGTGACAATTGACCTAAATCTAATACCCAGAAAATGGCTGAAGACTTTCAATGTGGTTTGATTAACTGTTAGACAAAGGATTTTCCCAACCCAGGTATGAGTGTGACAAAAGTGTCGTGTTCAAGAGTGGTATACTACTTTTTGGAACAAAGTGTGACAACTGGATTCATTTTCTCTCTTTTTCCCCAACCATTTCTAGTAAGTACCTCTTTATTTTTGACAAGCTTGAGGAGGATAAAATTTGCTTGTTGTATAAGCTCATCCTTCATATCAGTCCAACTTAGTATTAAAATCGAACTCTAAGAAGGAGTGGTTCGTTCATGTTTGTAATCGACATGTCATTTACTATTAAGTTTTAATGAGTCCAGTATAGGTGAAACTCGGTGTTTTTTAGTTTTAGGGAGTTAGAAGAAAAACTTAAGAAAACTCCGTGGGTGTAATTTTTTGTAAATTTAGTCTCTCAAGGCCAAAAAAGGATAAAAAAATGCAGGAGAGAACTCTATTGACCATGATTAGTCAACGTATACCTTTTTCGTAAATAGTCCATTTTAGTCTGGAAAAGGGGTAAACTTATATTGAAAGTACGACTGTTCATTTCCTTTAACGAGTTTGAATCGTCAAGTATTCGGCAATCTTTTTATGTTTAGAGAGTCTAAAAAGGGCTTAAAAGAGAACTCCAAGGTTTCACTTTTTCATAATTTTCGAGAGCCCGAAAAAGTGATAAAATTATACTCATTTGGCCGACTTTCAATTTAATTTACGAGCAGGAAAAGACAGAAAGAACTCGGAATTTTCATGTGTTTTAGGAGAATGAAAGATAGCAAAATAATCTCAATATTTTCATGAGTTTAATGAGTCTTTAAAATAATAACCGAAATAGACTCAAGATAGGTTTCATTTTTATACAAGCTTGAAACAGAGAAAAACTATGCTTGAAAGTGGTTTCGTTTTTACACAAGCTTGAAACCGAGAAAAACTATGCTTGAAAGTGGTTTCATTTTTACACAAGCCTGAAACGTAGGGAAACTATGCTTGAAATTGGTTTGTTTCATTTTTACCAAGCTTGAAACAAAGGAAAAAATCATGCTTGAGATAAGTTTCAATGTCCCCCAAGCGTAACTTGCTAAAGCACATGCCCCCCAAGCTTCATTGCATTAAACTAAGTAGACTACTGGTTACTAATAGGTGGATGTAATGAAGGCTCATTTCGAGATCAGATGAAATACTCAACTTAACACTTACAAGATCTAATCAAAGACTCGACTCAATTAGGAGAGGATTTGTTTCATTTTTTAACGAGTTTGACACAGGAAAAGAACTATGCTCATGGTAACCTGTTTCATTTTTTAACGAGGTTGGAACAGGAAAAGAACTATCCTCAAGGTATATGTTTCATTATTTAACGAGGTTGACACAGTAAAAGAACCATCCTCATAGGAGCCTTGATCATGAATTCCAACTGGAAGAAACACATGTCAAGGGACACACCTTGATCATGGCTTCCAACAGGTCTTGATCGGATGGAAGAACAATTCTTTGGAAGAAACACATATCAAGGGACTCAATAGGGATAATAAAATTGTGTTCAAATAATCCCACATGGTTTTCCATGTCAATTACTGATCTAAGTCAAAATAAGTCGAGAAAACAGTGACAGGCTCGCTTGCATCGGTAACTGAAAACATGGGACTGGTTGCCACATAATTTAACCATGGCGAGGTAGATACCACTTCTATATAAGGAAAACTCAAGGGTGTCGGATTATTGGTAGTCGAATCAAGACTAATGAACGAAATTTGGTCTACAGTCACAATGTTTCCATTGTGAGGGAAAGACATCATGCGAAAGAGTGTCGATACGACAACTTTCATTGCATAGACATAGTCTCGTCCAAGGATTAAATTGAAATCCAAGGGGTCTCGAATTACCATAAGATCGATACAGATAATTTTACCTTCCAAGGTAATAAGAAACTTAGGAAGGATCCCTAAAGGTTCACTAATGGTTCTGTTAAAAGATGACAAATTCTACGTAATAGGCACAAGCTGAGGGGAACCCAAACCTTGCCAAGCAGTTGAGGCTAAAATACTAACAGAAGCACCTTCATCTATATTTTTTCGATGCTTATTCTTACCACAAGCCTTCACAATGATTTGGAAAGGAATGGAGGAAGGAAGACGAGGTTCTGTCAGTCTATTCCAATCAAAGGAAAAGATGGAGGTACTTGGAAGGGGTTCTATAGAAACATGTGAAATGCCCCTGGTGTAGAAGAATCTGATGTAACAAGAAGAACCTGAGTGATATGAGTTTCACTCTCTAAAAGGAGAGTGGGATCGACTGAATGTGAAATCAAGTCTACCACTTGATCAACTAATGCATCATCAACCTAAGCGATATGATTTTCACTCTCCAATGGAAGAGTGGGATTGAATGTACTTGGAATTAGATCAATCACTCCAACAGTTGATGGTAGGTTGGGAGAAATTTTATGGTAACCAGTTGGAAGTTGTTGCTGTGGAACAGTAAGTTTTTCCAACAATTTTGAGGCTTCATCCATGTGAGGGAAAAGATGAGTTTGATGAATCTCTTTGCATAACCTACAAGGAAACCTAACTTTACCCATTTTCCCAAGAACCTTAGAATCGATGGTTGATGGATTAACAGTAAGTTGATGAGATTGCTTAGACCATACTTCTAATACCTTTGGAATACCAGGAGAATTGATAAGGAAGTGGTCACCCTTACAAAGTTTGCAAGGGTATTTTAGTTTACGATGCATGTTGGAGGTTTCCTCAACACTACTAACACTTACAGCCTTGGTTGGTTGGTTGACTTCTTTCTTAGCTTGCTTCTTCTTCTTCTTCCCTTTCTTCTTCTTCTTACCCACCTGATTACTAGCATCAAGGCTTTTACCAAGCGAAGTGGAAGAAAGGGAGGAAGATATATTGGGTGAAGAAGGTAGAGGGTCAACATGAGGTTGGTGATGTTGAGATGGTGAACTCTATTAAGGTGAAGCATCCAGTTGACATGGAACAATTGGAGTATTTGAGGCCAAAAAAGTTGAAAATAACCATACCGGTAAACCTATTGTAAATCCAGGTAATGACAATGTAGCCATATAAGGAGGACCAACATTTCCAAAGAAAGGAAAAGTACTAGGATTCTCATTAAGAGGGATTCCTTGGTTGGTAAATTCCGAAATAGTTTCCATTATATTCAACTTCAGTGAATTTTATTAACAATTTAAAAATATTCACAATTCACAATTCACAACTAACAATTAAAATTCACAATTCACACGTAAGGTCTCTAAAAAGTAAAAAAAACAAATGAGACGTGCTAACAAATCTAGGAGTCAAACCACACACAAACGGTTTGTTTTCACAGCAAAAATCACTAGTTGGTGATGAAATCCAATGTCGTAGAGATCAATGTGAAAAACTAAGGGTTGGAACAGTTACCCTGACAACCTGCTTAATGAAACAGTCCAGTGCAAGTAACTCCACTATGTCATCTCAAGGTGAAGACTACCCTCCAGAAAGTCCAATTGAGTCTAGTCAACGTCTGCTCAAGGTACAGTGGGACCTTCCCTCCACTGTCACCTTGGGAAAAATCCTAAATATTATGGCCACTAAGGTCACCAACTGAGACAATTATACCTGGGGGAACAGTCTATGATCCGATATACATGCAAGGGTAGAGTAACAAGCTTAATCCCCTTGAAGGCTCCTTGATACAATCCAAGGTTTACCAGCAAGTGACCCCAAGCTCCTCGACAATGGTCTATCCGAGATTTACCATTTTTAGTATGTGCACATCTGCTATCTTTCCCAATGAGATAGGTACGATTACCTCACTGGTTCGACATGATTCCATGCTTGACACTTTTAAGAAGAGCTTCCCAGAGCACAATTGCAACAATTAGAATTTTTCCTTACCGCAAGATACTATTGTTTGTTTTGTTGCTTTGGAAAGTTAACTACTCCCTATTCCAAAGCACTAGCCTAAGCTAGATTGGTGGAAATATCCCTAGAAATGTAACAATTTCTAGATGAATTTTATTTAAGCGTTGTGTTATTTGGTTGTTATCTACTCAAAGGGTAAATGGATATGAAACCAATGGTGTTATGACCTGACCCAAAACTGAATGCAATCGAATATGATCATGTAATATATTCAATTCGATGAATCCTAACTAAAGTAAGGAGAGAGGTTCCATTCACTTCCAACAATGCAAAAATTGATAAATAAAAGAAAAGATAGAAAATTCTCTAATGCACTAATTTCATCATGAACAACTAATGCTAATCAATTCCAATTTTTATTTTTATGTTTTTAAAACAAACATAAAAACATGTAAATTCAAATCGAAGAAATTGATCTAAATCTACAATTGATTTTTCCATAATTTAAACTATGCAGTTGTAATCTATGCACAATTCACTTGAAAAGTATGCAAATGTAATCTATGCACATTTTTCATTCATATTCTGAAAATGAGAATTCTAACTATGCAAATGTAATCTATGCAAGAGAATTCTCAAACACAAGATGATTCCAAATCAGCGAAAGAAAAAAAACACTACTTTAATTCACCAATGTAATTTAAGGAACCAATCAAGTGTAAGTAAAGAAAATTGGGTGAGATTTCAAAAGGTCAAAAATAAAAACACTCAAAGGCGATTAACACTCAGACACAATTTTGCACTGAACAAAAGAAAAAAGATGCAAAATTGTTAAGAGACTGAGACACACCTCGAAGTAATGACCAAAGGAAATCAAATCAAGAATTTCTCAAAAACGAAACTCAAAACACCCAAATAACTTAACAGTTACTGATGAGACTGTAAAGAAATTCACACATAAGATTTTGAAAGTCAAGGAAAATTGTGGAAAACACAGAGAATCTTGTAATCTGGCTCCTGAAAATATAATTCTTAAGTTTTCAAAAACTTTCCACAAGTCCGCAGGTTCTAATGGAGAACAGAGTGGTACTACACTATTCTGAATTAAAAACTACGGAAGCTACCGCACTATCTTTAAACAAAAACTGCAGAGGCCAGTAAAATCACAGAAAAATAAAAATTCAGATTTTCTTTTCAGGGATTCTGGTAAGTTATCTACCCAACCTAGTTCTATACTAATCAAAAGCATAAAACTCTTTCAAAATTCAAATTGAAAATCAAAAAAGGAAAACTAAGTTCATATGATCCCCAATGGAGTCGCCATTTTGTTATGCGGATAAATCCTTCTTGCGGACAAGAACGATCTCCGTAGTATCCTAAGGATATCTAGAAACAAACAACCAAATGCAAGCCATTTTCTCTAGATAATTTGTGATTCAGAATTATTAAATAACAAAGTACGATTGCATGCCCCTACCTAAAGTCCAACGCTTGTTGTAATATTTAGATCCAGTCACTCCAAAAGAGGTCACTTAAGCATGTGAGACCTGCAATCAAGGACATAAAAAAGGATTAAAAGCACCTTCAAGATATAATAATTCAAAAAACACTAATATATCTCAGTGATCAAGGAATCCAGGAATTAAATTACTCAAATAGATACATGAACTATTTATTGAGAAAATAGAATCCATTTGTATTAACTTGTATAATAAGAAGTAACCTTACAACCTTGTCGCCTTGATGTTATACAGGTTCTTTTGGGGTCTTGAACAACCATTTTCTCTCATTTTGACAAGCCTTCTCCTCTATGATCTAGCATGAAACTATGGATATGAGTATGTGATCATTCTCATACCAATGATGCCAAGTATAGAGATTATGCTCTCTTGGGAATTTCTTCAGCAACTAACTTGTACAGGCTAGGTACAATCTACAACCTCCAATTTACAATCTAATCTCTACCCTTGAGACTAAAACATAAGTTCAATTTATAGGGAAATGGAGGTAGTTTCAGTTCCATAAAGAGGGGGATAAAGTCATCTCATAAAGGGATTTTAGCTCCAAATGCCAAGGGATAATCTCCATTAATGAAGGGATAGAGGTTCATGAATGAAGGGGTGAAGCTTGACCTGATTACGCTTCTAGAAGCCTCCAGCTGGGAGAATATTCGAACAACTGGGCTTCTAGAACTTACTTTTTCTTTTATTTTACCTTTTACGGGGGTCTGCAGTTTTAGTAAGCAGAACGTGCGGGATGTGCCACAGGTTATAGAGCAAGAAATCATGGTACCGCAGGTAAGAACTACGAAAAGTTCGGAGTTAGGCTTTTTAGGGTTTCTAATGAGCTTTTCTCCAATTCCAAGACTTGGTTTAGGAAATTTGATGTTTTGGACCTCTAAGAGAGTATAATATAGGTAATGATGAACCCATATAGATAGTTGAATGTCATGGTGACAATTTTTAGTGTAACATGATCAAAACCTTGTACAAGGGACGTTAGGTTACGTCGGAAAGATACAAGAGATCCTTGAAGTGGAAGTCTCTTCTTTCCAATGTGTTATTTTTAGGTGCAAGTGGTGGGGCACCTTTGATCAGAATAATGTAAAGGAAGATCGCGATAGTAGGATGATATGTATCAACTCCAGAAAGATGTGGGATGAAGCTAAGGAGCCCTATGTTTTCTCCAAAAACTGCAACCAAGTGTTTTTTTACCCAGATGTGTTGGATAGGGATTGGTGGTTCGTATTGAGACATGACCATATATCAAAACATATTTTTGAGAGCAATAGTTTTATCATGCCATTCGAGCTGGAAGATAATGAGGGTGATCATGAGAACCGAGAGTGATATGGTACATGTGTTATTTCATCAATATTTATACTTTTTAAGATGGGTTTTTCGAAACATTATGATATGTATTTTGAATTAATTGGCAATTTGCATTTTGTTAATGTTAAAATCAATATTTCACTTGATAATTTGCAATTATGTTGATCTCAAAAACAATGGCGTACATGAATTTATTTGCATTATTTTCTAAACTTTATTATGTTACAAAAATTCATATTATTCTAGATTTATTATTTTACAATTATTTAAAATTTTACAAATTTACAAATTTACAAATTTTATTAAAATTGTTTCACATTAATACAATTAAAATTTTACAAAAATTTTACATACAATTACAATTACAATTTTAGAATTTTATATACAATTATAATTGCAATTACAATTACAATCATTTCATAGTAATACAATTAAAATTTTACAAATATTTAACATACAATTACAATTTTACAATTTCACGATACAATTACAATTACAATTTTAGAATTTTACATACAATTACAATTACAATTTTAGAATTTTACATAAAATTTACAATTACAATTACAATTTTACAAATTTACATATATATCATTACAATTACAATTTTAGAATTTTACATACAATTACAATTATAATTACAATTTTAGAATTTTACATAAAATTTACAATTACAATTACAATTTTACAAATTTACATATATACCATTACAATTACAATTTTAGAATTTTTTATACAATTAGAATTACAATTACAATTTAACATATATACAATTACAATTAAAACAATTTCACAATAAAATAAATATTACAATTACAATTAAAATTTTACAAATATATTACATACAATTACAATTACAATTTTATAATTTTGCATACAATTATAATTTTACAATTTGTCATATATTATACAATTACAATTAAAATTACAAGTACACTCATTTCAAAATATATTAAATATTATAATTACAATTAAAATTTTACAAATATTTTACATACAATTAAAATTATAATTATAATTACAAATACAAATACAATTTTACATACAATTAAAATTAAAATTTCAATTACAATCACGACATAATATTTAGTAAATATCATGATTATTTAATATTAAATTAATTAATAAACATCACGATCATGATAACCATCATACAAACATCATATTCGACTAAAAAACACATTCAAATTCGCTAACATCACCGTGATCATGATCATCTAACAAAACACAATTAGCATTGTATAACATCATCACAACGCAAACATCAAATATACATCTCATGTCAAATAACTGCTATCACATACACATCTATCTCCAAGTTGCACATTAAATGAACATATCTAACATGACTTAACAATATACACATCATGACAATCAACAACATGTAAATTAAGTACAACTGCAACATGAACATAAAATACATGGACCATATATATATAATGTCAAAATATACAACTGTAATATAAATTTCATATATCAGTTAGTGGTACATCATCAATAGCAGTACTAGTCGAGGCCTGCTCAGTCAATGGTGTAGCCTCGACATGAAGCTCAGATACATGTTGATCATCACGTGTCTGCTGATCACGGTCAATTGTTGGCTGCTCATCGTGATTACTCGACATGGTCGATGGTCCAGCCTGCTCATGATCATGAGTGCTGCTGGATGCTACAGGTTGCTGACTCGATGTGGCCAATGGTACATCTTGCTCTCCATGATGATTGTTGGTCGATGTCATAGTCTGCTCATCTAGCGCGGTTTGTGGTGAATGATGATCACTCCCCTGATCATGATCATCAGATAATTCTTCACTGCTCGCGGACTGTCGATCATGTGCTGCGTATCGACCACGCCTATACATGCAAGGGCCCTCCTCAACCGTGTAAATAAGTTCGTAGCTCCTACGACATGTCGCATCAGGTTGTACATGTCACGCGGCATGCCTCTCCACATATGTACCAGCCTACCATCGGCCCGTATGTCTCTCATAGTAGTGGGCCTGACTCTCGCCTCAACAAACAAGGAACAGAATTTGTCGCCCAACTCCATCTTAAATCTACTATCAAGCCTACCACGCCTAGCAAAACATTATATCTGTGCACCAGCAGGAGCAGGTATGTCTGCACCGGCCTCATGATCCTCGGCATCTGCCATATCCTGATCGTCATTAGGATCCACACCTGGATCATTTGGTGGCATGAGCATGTCATCGCCATCAAAAGACCCAATGTTTGCAAAACATATACAATTACACAACAATAATTAGACAATTTCATTAAACAATTTAATAAAAACAAGTTAAAGAGCATGTTAGAATAAATTTAAGTAAAACAATAATATTACTTCTATCATCCAATGACTCATCATCTGTGAAGATGATGTTGGCACACCCTCGCCAATCCAAACCAACATAAGGAGAAGGAACCATAACGAAGGGATGCTCGTTAACACTGGCTAGCAACTCCAGTGCATCATGCAATATCCTCGCAGAAAACTCAGTCTCGCCCCTCTTGTGCATCATCTGTCCCCACATATGCATCCGTGCATCCAACATCGGCCTACGAGGCTACTGAAAAAAAGGAGGCCTCGTCTCTGTAAACCTCTCAAAAAATAAACAAAATAGCTCTAAAGCAAAAGGGAAGTTAACCCTCCCTTGTGCATGAGCACGAAATCTATCTAAGGCTGTATAGAACTGCCATAAAAAATGGAAAACCACCTGACAAGTCGTGGCTCCTATACTAAAGAATCAACATAATATTGAAGTGGGAAACTAATGCGTTGCCCGTCGTTGGTGTTGTGTGAAATGGTCAAAATCAAAAGTAAGAGTCACCTCACCTCCTCACTACCAAATACATCAATACGTAACTCACCTTCGAAGACCTGAAAATCTGAAAGAGACAATATATCCACCCTAATGTATCTTTGGGAGTACACCAACTAACTCCCTGTTTCATATCCAACTGGAATGTCTGGGAACGAGGGAAAATCCACCCCTCTCCTCGATAGCCTTTTAATGAAATAGATGTCCTCCTTAGCGGGCACGTACCACTGGTTACGCCCAACCCAGAAAGCTTGTAGGTGGGAATTCCACCTGCGGATAAGATGTCACAAAAACAAACTATGGCCCTTTAGGGAAGTAGCCTCCTCATAGAACTTGAGGAGGCCTACCTGGCTTAGGAGCCCCTGGGTTGTTGCTGTAATAGGGTGAGGGTACGCATCTCTCTCCTTATCATGTGCCTCCCATAGGCGAACCATGTTATACAGGTCCGCCAGTTGTTGTTGTTGTTCCCTCTCTTCTCTCCTTTCATATCTCTAAATGATTGACATATTAAATACAATTTTTTTATTGAATGAGGCATGTGTTTAGGGATATACATATATAATTTTTTTTGACAAAAAAACAGTCGATGCGCCACAAAAAACAGGCATGCACCGGTCATGGTGCATCTTTTATTGTCGCACACCGAAGGTGGTGCATCAGAACATATTCAACGCACCAGCGGCGGTGCACCTGCAAATTTTAAGCGAATCACCCTCCTAGCATTATTCCAAACTCAATGGTGCGGTGGAATAATAGCGCACACTGTTGACTATGGAACAATGTCGAGATGGCGGTGGACTGACCAAACTATATGCCTGGGGCGTATAGTTTGGTCAATGCACTGTCCTCCTGATTTCAGTACATATTCAAGGGTGCGATATTTTACCAGGTCGCACCGTTGACCAAGTCGAAATTTTGGAATGCGGTGCGCTGACAAACATACCTGCCTCGGGGCGGACATTTCTATAAATGCACCGCATTCCCACTATTTGACAGGGTCAACAGTGCAGCTAGGTGACCGACCACACCAAAAAAAAATTGAAATTTTAAAAAATCCTGGTGCGCCTCTCGGTACCATCCCGGAAAGGGTGCGGATATAGTTAGCACTGGTGGTGGTGCGGCCTGTAAATTTATAGGGAGCACCACGAACCGGTGCAAGCCAAACGGCTCGAGCGCACCACGTGGAATTTTTTTTTTTTTTTAATGGTTAATCTTAAGCTAATTTACAATTCTAATCCCCTAAAAGGCTTAATTATGGAAAAACAAGAAAAATACCTGTACATTTGGCTGTCGAGAAGGCATATTGGCTGTAGAATTTGAAAAACTAAAATTTTCCACCGTTTTAAAAGAATTCAAAATGGAGATGGTGGGCAATGCACAACATCAGTGCATGCAATGGGTGCAATGGGAGCACCAATGTTAGGATGCCTCAGACAAGGAAAAGTTACACCAGTGCTTGAGAGCTCTACAGCACTGAAAAGTGGAACATGCGATTTTTTGCCATAATTTTTTATTTATATAACCTTGTTCCGGTGCGTCGGGTTTTATGGGCGCACCTGTGCGGTTTCTTAAGCCTACACTGGGTGGTTTCAATTTTTCCGCGGGGTTTTAGGATGTACCGGTGCAGAATATTTGTAAACAATCGGTGCGCTACAGTAATAAGATGCACCGGGCAAGTTTGTACAGAGTGCATGGTGTCCCGGTGTGCCAATGTTTTTTGCACACCAATGCTTTATCTTGTTGAACGCATCGATGCGGTTTAGGATGATAAGCACACCAGACGACAAACATCCACAAAAACCTACACCCGCCAACCTCCTCTAGTAATCTCTGCTACAAACAGATGTTTTGGGTATTTTTATAAGGGTTTCCTCAAAAAAATCCGCTAGAGGGTCTTTTCCTTGTAGTGTTCTTCACCATTCATCCGAAGTTGATTAACAACACCCATAACTTAGTCATGAACTTATCAATTGTTTTTGATTCAGTAATTTTAAGTGTTTCAAATTGTGTTATGAGAATCTGTAATTTTACCATCTTTACTTTATTATTACCTTGATAAGCAACTTTAAGTATATCCCATATTGATTTAGGAGACTTAGTAGCAGTGATTTTAGGAAAAATAAAGTAATATAAGTAATTTAAAATGCACGACTTCGCTCTACCTTCTTTCTATTTAAGTTCATAAAATTGTTTGCTTTGAGCAACACTCATTCCAACAATTATATTTGCGTCAGGTTTTGTGAACCCAAATTCTATAGTTTCCCAAAATCTTAAACCTTGTAAGCATGCTTGCATTTTAAAACTCCAAAAATCATAATTATTCCCACTAAATAATGATGTAGGAATTACGAACTGACGTGTTGAAGCCATGTTTAAAACAATTAGAAATCGAACACCTTTTACAAAAAAAAAAAAAAAAAACTTACACTCTCTTTTCCCCTCTACCAAATCAAAAAACAAGAACTTTACCCTATTTTTCTTTTTAAAAATACGATAGAGAGAGACAAAACCAGTAGTAGCATTACTACAATACAATCTCCATATTGTAACTTTGTACAAGGTTCCCAAAACCTCACAAATATGCATATGCAGGTGGGTGGATTTTTTTTTTTTACTCAAAATTCTGTCCTCTTCACGCAACAGCAAAGAGGAACAGAGTGGATCTCCACGCTTCTATCAGTAGCAAACAAATCTCCTCTATTGTGGCAGCAAACAAATCTAGAGCAGACAAACAACAAACTCACGCAATAGCAAACTTCTGTGCAATAGAAAAACTAGATATGCACGCTTCGAACTGTCGTATTTTTCAGCGGATCCTCTTGACGCACGTAGCAACATCAAAATCTCGCATGCTTCAAGCTGTCGTCCTCTTCAGCAGATCCTCTTGACCCACACAGCAACAACAAAAACTCCAGCAGATCCTCTTGCCCAAGAAGAACACTAAAGCTCCTATACCATGACAAATTTAAATAACAAAACACAGAAGAAGGAAAAATAATGGCTGAGAGCACACATATTTATTGTTGAAATTTCTGGTTATTTCAAACACACGGACAGAAAACAAAATCTCTCCTTCTAACACAGAGAAATCATTTAACATTGTTGACAGAGATGCATTAAACACCATTTCATTAACACAAAAACTATTTCAAAATGAAAGTATTTCTCAAAACGAAGTTCTGGATTACAATGGCTGCTTCACACACACACAATGCTTCAAATTTTCACTCTGTCTCTTTTCTTTCTGCCTTCTGGCTTAAAAAAAGCAATACACAGTCTCTCATTCTTTTATCTTGCTCTATCACTATGTTCACCTTTTATAACAAACTGAATTGTATATATATTATAAAATTTGTAAATTTTATATATCTGTGAGGTTCATAGATTGTATATATATTATAATTTGTAAATTTGTAAATTTGTAAATTGTAGAGGTTCATCCTTGGACCTCTCTGCTACTGCAATCCTTGTAAATACACTTTCATGCACCACTTGATAGAGATAAAAGAGGGCTTTTGAGTCCTTCTTCCTATTGCTCTTTAGCAAATCCTTCTCTATCTGTGTTAAAGCATTCAATGCTTGTTCATCCGTTGGTTCTTCTAGACCATCTTGAACTAGCTCCCATAAATCTTGAAAGGCAAATAGGGCTCTCATTATGATTGCCCAATAGTCATATTTCTTCCCATTGAACTATGGGAGTTGTGTATTTCATATACTCGTGCTTGTGTTGCCTCCTGCCATGGCTAGCTTTCTGAACTATGCTAAACAAACTTTGACTGTGTTTTTTTTAAACAACCTTCTCACTACTGAGAGATAAGCTCCGTCTTTTAAAGACTTCTCTGGACTGCACTCTTTAAAACAAACTCAAAACTTTGTTTGTTAAATACCTTGTTTTCTTGAGCCTACACACTGCTGGAGAAAAATTCAACAACTCCTTCTTCCTTCAGCTTCTTTCACAAATGCAAAGAGCCTGGACTAGCTCTGATACCATGTTGAAATTTCTGGTTATTTCAAACACACACAAAGAAAACAAAATCTCTCCTTCTAACACAGAGAAATCATTTAACAATATTGACAGAGATGAATTAAGCACTATTTCATTAACACAAAAACTGTTTCAAAATGAAAACTTTCCTCAGAACGAAATTTTGGATTACAATGGCTGCTTCTGACACACACAATGCTTCAAATTTTCGCTCTCTGTTTCTTTTCTTTTTGCTTTCTCGCTTAAAAAAAAATAATACACAGTCTCTCGTTCTTCTATCTTACTTTGTCGTTGTGTTCACCTTTTATAACAAACTGAATTGTATATATATTATAAACTTTGTAAAGTTTATAATATATATAACGTATATGTATATCGTAAGTGAAAAGACTTAATAAAACAAACGTCGTGGCATTAAAACAAAAAACAAATTAAACCTAAGTCGAAACCTTTACAAAAATTATTTTCGCGGAATTCAAATCCTTTTATGCAATCTGGTTAATTGATTTATCGCATCCTTTTTCCGCCCTACTCACTGGACATGTGAACGATGCGATAGGGCTATGATTGGTCAATGGTGGACCCCCGATGGATTTCAAATACGTGCAACCGCATTGCATATTTTCTTATCGCATCCATTTTGTAGTGTGGTGACGTAGGATTCAAAATTTTCGATATGACGCGAATTGGTTGATGGGATGGTGACTTGGCGGAGGTGGGACCTGTTATCGTGCGGCTATGGTGAGTGATGACGAGGCTCAGAAGTGCGTGATCAATGCATGATTGGTCAAGGGAAATAAAGACGTGAATGCGTGGGCTCCATGGAAGTTACGTGGCCCATTCAAATCAAATGCAAATGGCGGTAAATGCAATGGTTGGTGGATGGTTTTAAAGTGCGAGGACATGGTTTTAAAATTTGTGGGTGAGGGTTGATGAGACGGAGTGGTTGCGTGGTGTAGACCACGGTTTTTCTCAGTGAAACAAGCTACAGCCTTTGCCAAAAGAAATGATCTTGTAGGGTTTATAAACACAGGTTTTTAATACTTGATAAAGTGTAAACAAAGACAAAAATTTTGGCTCCTGCTTTCCTTCAAAATTTTTAATGCTTGATAGAGCGTAAATAAAGACAAAGATTTTGGCTCGTGTTGTCATTCAAAATTATAGTCAAAATGAATTTATGTCCTCCTTCTACCTGAATGCAGTTAGAATTAATATTTCCAACATTTATTAGGGAGAAATATATATACAGACATATGGATATGGTCAGTTAGAGAGAAACAGTTAAAGAAACTAAAATTTAATTGTAAACTAACAGTTTAACCAAATAGAAAAGTCGGCCTCGTGAGAAAACTGCGTGGAATTGGATGACAATACTTCGAAGTCAACAAGACAATTGTAGTTCAGCTTTTTTTTGTTAATCCGAACAGTGTGCAATTTCGTTTTTCTTTATGCCGGATTTCGTGTTGCTTATTATTTAAAAAATTATAATCTTACAAAATTTTTATCATACTAACAAAACAAAACTTAATATAATTAGACTACATCCTAAATATTTATTTATAATTAATTAAAATATTCCTCTACCCTTTTGTGTCTATTGCATGACATCTGTATTGATGTTGATATACAGTGGAATCCTGATTTATGATGTCAATGTCGGGTAAGCGTGTCGATTTCAAAGTCGTTATATTTATCGATCAAACGGATTAATTGTTCACATTTGGTAAACGCGTAGAACTGTTCACATTTTTACCTTTTCCCGTGAAAAGATAAACGCGTAGAATTATAATTGGTTAATGTAGATAACTTCAATTTTTTTTGGTTTTAACATAATGATTTTATATTTTCATTTTGTTATTACAGAAAATGATTATATGATATGTTTGATAGCCTACCTACGACCTGCCTGTTACACTTCATTTCCTACCAAAGCTCATCTCCGTAATGACATGGCAGAGACCACGGTAATGTGCGGTCATTTGCTTATTCTCAATCTTATAAAGATGATTTATTTGTTTCTAATATAATATTACTATCACAGTTTCTAAGCAACTGTTTATAAACTTTGATAGGCATTAGTGGTTGTTTGAGCGAAGTCACGGAGAATGTTTAGTAAAATTATGGAGAATGCTCGACAAGATCAGTGAAGAGAGTAGAGTAATTACACATTCCATTTTTCATTAATTTGATGAGTGTGTATTGACTAATAATCATAGAGTAAATTTATAATTAGATTTAATAATTATAAAAATATAATAATAAGATTTTGACATACAAAGTGTTTATTATTAAAAGCTCCATTTATTAATAGAGAAGGGCGGATAAAAATATCGTAAGTATAAAATTAAAATTTTCACTAAAAAAAATTGATATATAAACATCAATAATATAATAAAAAAATCTATAAAATTAAATTTTAATTAAAAAAAATCTAATATTTAAACATCAATAAAATAATAATAAATTATAAAAACATAAATATGATATAAGAATATTTTTTCTTAAAAATAAGTTTCATAAATTTAATAATATTATTTTGTAATTATATAATTTATTCTCCTATTCAATATTATAAGGATTCAAACTCAAATCTAAAACTATTTATAAAAAAAAAAGCCCCACCCTGTCAATTAATCATACAAATTATAAGATAGTTGTTTTGCACTCAATAGATATTGAAAAAAGGAGTGTATACTGAAATAATAAAATAGGGAGTAAATGTTAATGGAAATAATATTATATATCACAAGATTCGAGAATTTTTAGAATTGACTAATAAAAATTAAAGTTCACTAAAAATTATAATAATAGTAATCTAAATTCATCTCGATTAAAATAATATCATTTTAAAAATAATTTTAACAATTATCACTCTTATTAATGTTAAATTTTGTGGCCAAAATTAATAACAACCTAATCTAAGAATCAATTTTTAAGGTACATTCCATGTTTACACTGAAAGTGTTCTTTTTGGAATTGTTCACCTGCAAACTATCATCTACCTTTTTGTCTACTAAGACATATGTCTTGATATACAATGGTGACATTTGTCAGTTGAAACTTGCTAGAATCCTTGTTGCATTGGGGCCTCCATAGGTCTCTGAATATCATGGAACATGTTAAACTGATAAGTTTACCATGTTACTGTTACACTACGAATATCATGGCCACGTAGAATATTGAACCTGGGATACCTAGTTGATGACTACATCACCCATGAACTCATCAATCGCCTTTACCTCAAGAAGCTTGCAATCATATTGTAAATGTCGTGCAGGAAGTTGTAAGGAAGATGGACATTGTTGTTGAGGAGAAAGCTCGTGTTTAAAAAAAAATGCACGCCTTACATTAGAATGTGTTAAAAGGAACTTGAAGACAAAAACACATAGCTTGCGGAGCTGCAATTTGAGAGGCAACTTAAGAAGAAACATATAGAGAGAGGAACTGGAGGCTATTATTCGATTAAAACAGGTTGAGGCAGATATGTCCCAACTCAAGGCTGATGAAGTTAAATGAGAGGCGGATAGGCTGCAATGCATTGCGCTCACAAAAACAAAGAAAACAAATGAATATCCTAACAATTACCTAAAATTATGACTAAATGAGGAAAACGCATAGAATAGATATCTATTTGAAAAAATTCGACTCATGAATTTCATTCACGATGGTCCAACCCCTCCCAAATTTTGATGTTGTGCAAAATACATTGTTTTCTCAAAATTGTATATAATGTTCCCAAGACAGAACCACATAGTGAAACAGATCATTTTGGATCCATTTCTTATAAATTTCATTCACGGTGGTCCAACCCCTCCCAAATTTGTTGGAAATACTCCCAACCACCGCCATGAATAAGGAGTGGTAGCAGCCCACGCTTCATTGAATTTTTGTGCAGGAAGGACAAGCAACAGGTTTCAAATCTGAAGGCATTCACGCAAAAAATCAAAACAGAGTACTTGATCCATGTCTATGTTTAATTTCCATTTTCCGCGTTGACTTACCTTGCCAACACTTCGCCGCCTACAATTTTTAAGTTCTACCCTTTAAGCCTTCGCCATAAGTTAAACTTCCGTTGATGCAATATTGGTGAGACCCACCTACCTTACCGCATTGCAACCGCGTGAAAACCTTTGTATTTTTCCCATTTCCTTAACTTCATGCATTTCACACTTACCGTGCTTTTTCGCGTCGCCGCTCGCACTTCGCAACTCTTAGCGTTTAACTTTAAGCACTTCACCGAAATGTTATTTCCTCGCCGATGCGATCTGGCGGGACCCACCAACCCTTTGCCACATTACCACATAAACCTTTTGTTTTGGTCTATTTCCTTACCTTTTTGTATTTCGCATTTCCCACAGCTTACCTCCCGCAACCCGCACTTCGCAAAGTTTAACTTTTACCTTTTCCAGCTGCCCACAAGGTAAGTTATCTGCGATGTGATGCGATCACAAAGGGGCATGTGTCAAGCTCAGGAGGATAGAGCAAAGCGCACATCGTAAAGCTCAGGAGTTAACAGATAAGTGCCTGCTGGTTAAGATGTTTGTGTTGCGATGCGATATGTGCCACGTCACATTGTAATCGCAATGTTTTGAGTTTTCCCGTAAATACATATGTTAAAAGTTAAAATTGTCGATGAGCGATTTGCGATGGAGCTCCAGACGCGATGTCTTTTCAGAGCCAGAACCTATAATATTTCAAGTCCTCTATTTTGTGTTTTTGTACGGGTTTTTGTGTATAACTAGCCGAACAGAGCTGAGGGATGATTTGGTTGTTTAACGTCCAATTCTGCATTGAATTTCTTAAAATGTTCAGGCTTCACAAATTTTGTATAAACCAAATGTAATTTCATATGTTTTCTGTGAAGGAATGAATTGAATTTTTAGAGAAGAGTTGAATAAATTTGAAAGAGTTCCTCTCTTGTGAAAATCGTTATCTATCTGTGAATTGTGATTTGTTAATTCCACATTTTTTGCATTCTCTAGGTTGAAAAGGGAACACATTCCTCTTTGTTTGATTATTCAAAATTCTCATCATGGTATCAGAGAAGGTCTAGGCTCTCAGTGAAAGAACGAGTCTTTACTGAAGAAGTTGAAAGGTTGTTTTCAAAAGCTGATTCTCTAGCAATGAGAAGGCTTTGTTTTACACAGTCAAGATGGTAGCAGTAGGCACAAGTCTGACTAATCCCCAACTACCACAGTGAAATGGGAAGAATTATGATTATTGGGATATTACAATGAAGGCCATATTCTCCTCATAAGATATTTGGGAGCTGGTGGAAAATGATTTCCAAGAACCAGCAGATGTAGCAACATATAATGCTTTGACACAAGCACAAAGATATCTGTTGAGAGAAAATAAGAAGGACTCCAAAGCCCTCTTCTATATTTTCCAAGCATTACATGAGAGTATTTTCCCAAGGATTACAGCAGAAACAAAGTCTAAGGAGGCATGGGATACCTTCCAGACATCCTATCAAGACATGGAAAAGGTGAAGACCACAAAATTTCAAATACTGAGAATATATTTTGAAACTCTTTGTAAGAAAGAGTTTGATAACATAGACTCATTCTTCACACATGTGATTGGGCTGGTTACCCAAATCAGGTCTCATGGAGAGACACTTGAAGAAAGGAGAATAGTGGAGAAAGTCTTAAGAAGTCTACCATTAAGGTTTGATGCCATAGTAGTGGCCATAGAAGAGACAAAGGATCTCTCGCAGTTTTCAGTGGATGAGCTTCATGCATCACTGATGTCTCATGAGCATAGACTGAACATAGCAACAAAATCCTCATTAGAGCATGCATTTAAGACACAAATGTCTTTTGGTCAAGGTATAGGTCGAGGAAGATCAAACTACCGAGGAAGAGGAAGAAGACCACACAGAGCTGGAAGAATGAGCCCTACAAGCACAAGTGGAAGGGGCGGCAATCAAAATCCAGGCCAAGGCTCAAGCCAGAATCAAGCACAAGGACATAGGTATGATAAATCTCAACTCCAATGTCATTATTGCAAAAAGTGTGTCCATTATGCAAATGAATTTAGAAAGAAGAAAAATGACATGGGTAGTAAACCAAGTGTAAATTTTACAAAAGAAAATCATAACCAAGGAAATGTGCTTTTAACTTGTAATGTAGCACAAGAAAGACAAGAAGATGTACGGTTCCTAGATTCAGGGTGTAGTAACCATATGACTGGAAACATAGCAATGTTTGCCAATCTAGATGAGAGTGTAAAATCTGAAGTGACAACGAGGACTGATAGAAAAGTATTTGTCATGGGGAAAGGAAGAGTAAACATACTCACAAAGAAGGGAGAAAAGAAATTTGTGCCAGATTTCTATTATGTCCCTGGCCTGAAATGTAACCTTCTAAGAATTGGACAACTCGTGCATAAGGGCTACAATGTGATTTTTAAGAATGATGTGTGCACAATCATGGATATACCTCCAAGTAGAAAAGTCATTGCAAAAGTGCATATGACAAGCAATAGAATGTTTCCTCTCAAGATCATATCAGACTTGAAGGCAGCAGGTGTTGTAGTAGTTGTCACACAAGAAGTCTTTCAAGAAGAAGTGAAATATGAGAACTGGTTATGGCATTTGATATTTGGACATCTCAATTTCGGAGGTCAGAATTTTTTGCATAGAAAAGGCATGGTAAAGGAATTACCACTCATAGGGAAATGAGACACCCTATGTGAAGGCTGCATCATGGGAAAATAACACTGAGAATCATTTCCAACAGGAAAGAGTATAAGGGAAAACGCACCCTTGGAAATTTTCCACTCATATTTATGTGGACCAATGCAAATGCCATCATTAGTTTGTAGTCACTATATGTTGACATTGATAGATGATTACACAAGGAAGACATGAGCATATTTCCTAAAACAGAAAGTGAAGTGTTTGAATAGTTCTACCACTTCAAAGCTCTTGTTGAGAAGCAAAGTGGACACTACATAAAAGTGTTGAGAACTAAGATAGGTGGAGAATATATCCGCAAAGACTTCCTGCGTTTCTATAGGGAGCATGGAATACACAAGAAGTTTACAACAAGATAAACACCTCAGCAAAATGGTGTAGCAGAAAGAAAAAATAGGACCATCATGGACATGGTAAGAAGTATGTTGAAGGCAAAGCATTTTCCAAATGAGTATTGGATAGAAGTTATCAATTGTACAACTTACTTCTTAAATAGATGTCCAACCAAAGTTGTTATGGACAAAGTTCCAGAAGAATCATGGAGTGGAATAAAGCAAGTTGTCACTCACATGAGAGTGTTTGGATATGTGGCATATGCACATGTCCCGGATCAGTTAAGGAAGAAGTTGGATAGCAAGGGGGAGAAGTGTATATTTATTGGATACGGTGATAAATCCAAGGCTTACAAGCTCTATAATCCATCAACCAAGAAAGTAATAATTAGCATATATGTTCAATTCATAGAAGAAGAAGCTTTGGATGGAAGTTTAGAGAAGACAGCGAATGTGAAGACATGTATTTCACATGAAGACAAAGAGGAATTGATTGCAGAAAATAATTCCTCAATGGTGGCTCCTCCTCCACCTACACAAGCTCAACAGAGCACACCGCAAGCAAGCAATAGAATAGTAGTGAGAAACCAAGAAAGTGTTTCTCCAAGCACGCCACAGGGATCAAAAACTCCCTCGAGTTCAAGTGCAACTCCAACCACATATTCAGCAAATACAAGAAGACCAAAACTCGGAAATTTAAGTGAAATTTATGAGCAAGAAGAAGTAAAGAGTAATGTTGGTCTGAATTCTTTATTTTCTTTATTTTGTCACGTTGATGACCCAATCCATTTTGAATATGCAGTCAAAGAAGATAAATGGATTGAAGCAATGAATGAAGGGATAGGAGCAATAGAAAATAATGACACATTGGAGTTAGTGGACCTCCCACAAGGAAAAGAAGTTATTAGAGTAAAATGGGTCTATAAGACCAAGAGCAACATTCAAGGCAAGATAGAAAGGCACAAAGCAAGGCTAGTTGTCAAAAGCTACAAGCAGCAACAAGGAAGAGACTATGAGTAAACCTTTGCACCAGTTTCAAAGATGGAGACACTGCGGACAGTGTTGTCTATAGCAGCACAAAAATTGGAAAGTTTATCAAATGGATGTGAAGTCAACATTATTCAATGGAGTGTTGAAAGAGGAGGTATATGTTTAACAACCTCCCGGCTATGAGATAGAAGGTCAAGAACACAAAGTGTGTAAGTTGAAGAAAACTCTTTATGGGCTGAAGCAAGCACCACGAGCATGGTACAACAAGATTGATGCTTACCTGATAGATAATGGGTTTAACAAGTGTGATGGTGAACCCACACTCTACATCAAATAAAATTATGGTTAAATTCTTATTGTTGTTTTATATGTAGATGATTTTATTTTCACAGGAAATGATGTTTCTCTCATTGTTGATTTTAAAGCAGTCATGAAAAGTGAGTTTGAAATGACTGACTTGGGTTTTCTAAGATATTTTTTTGGCATTGAAGTAAAGCAAACAGAAAAAGGGATTTTTATCTCCCAAGCAAAGTATGTTGAAGAAGTTTTAAAGAGGTTCAATATGCAGAACAACAAGCCATCATCAACTCCAACTGTCATGGGGTTGAAGTTGAGAAAGGAATATTATAGCAAGAATGTTGATCTGACATTGTACAAGAGCATGGTTGGTAGTCTAATGTATTTAACTGCAACTAGGCCTGATATAATGTATGAAGTAAGTTTAATATCCAGATTCATGGAGACACCCAAGGAGACACATTGGCAAGCACGAAAGAGAATATTGATGTATGTAAATGGAACAAAGGAGTATGGTGTTCTATACTCCGAAATTGACCACGCTGTTTTCTTTGGTTCCATTATCAATGATTGGGTTGGAAGTGTAGATGACAGAAAGAGCACATTAGGGTATGTCTTTCATTTGGGATCGGGAGCCATTTCATGGGCTTCCAAAAAGCAGCCAATGTTTCATTATCAACAGCAGAAGTTGAATATGTAGTAGCAATAACACTAGCATGCCAAGCAGTTTGGATGAGAAGGATGTTGAGAGATTTATGTCATGAACAAGACAAAAGAACCACAATCTTTTGTGATAACAGCTCAACAATTACATTGTCAAATAATTCTATTTTCCACAAGAGAACAAATCATATTGATGCCAAATACCATTTATAAGAGAATTAGTTAACAATGGTGAAATTGTTTTGCAACATTGCAGGTCAGAGGAACAATTTGTTGATATCCTCACAAAGCCATTGGGACAGAAGAGTTTTGCTTATCTCAGACAGTGTCTGGGAATGATTGATGGTGGCAGTTGTGATTAAGGGGGAGTGTTGGAAATACTCCTAACCACCACCATGAATAAGGAGTGGCAACATCCCACACTTCATTGATTTTTTGTGCAGGAATGACAAGCAGCAGGTTTCAAATCGGAAGGCGTTCACACAAAAAATCAAAACAATGTACCCGAGCCCTGTCTGCGTTTAATTTCCATTTTCCGCGTTGACTTACCTTGCCCACACTTCGCCACCCGCAACTTTTAAGTTTTACGCTTTAAGCCTTCACCATAAGTTAAACTTCCGCTGATGAGATATCGGCGGGACCCACCTAACTTACCGCATTGCAACCGCGTGCAAACCTTTGTATTCTACCCATTTCCTTAACTTTATGCATTTCACACTTACTGTGTTTTTCGGCATCGCTGCCCACACTTTGCAAATGTTAGCATTTAACTTTAAGCCCTTCACTGAAATTTCATTTCCCCACTGATTACCGCATAAACCTTTTGTTTTGGCTTATTTCCTTACCTTTTTGTATTTCACATTTCCCACGGCTTACCACCCACACCCCGCACTCTGCAAAGTTTAAGTTTTACCTTTTCCAGCCGCCCGCAAGATAAGTTATATGTGATGCGATGCGATCGTAAAGGGGCACGTGTCAAGCTCAGGAGGATAGCGCAAAGTGAACATCGCAAAGCACAAGAGTTAAAGGATAATCACCCACAGGTTAAGATGTTTGTGTTGCGATGTGATATGTGCCACGTCACATTGCAATCACAATGTTTTGAGTTTTCCCGTAAGTGCATATGTTAAAAGTTAAAATCACCGATGAGAGATTTGCGATGGAGCTCTAGACGTTATGTGTTTTCAGAGCCAAAACCTATAATATTTCAGGTTCGCTATTTTGTGTTTTTGTGCACACTTTCGTGCATAAGCAGTTGAGCAGAGCCGTGGTTGTTGAACGTCCGATTCTGCATTGAATTGATTTAGATGTTCACGCTCCGCAAATTTTGTATAAACCAAATGTAATTTCATATGTTTTCTGTGAAGGAATGAATCGAATTTTTAGAGAAGAGTTGAAAAATTTTGAAGGAGTTTATCTCCTGTGAAAATCGTTATCTGTCTGTGAATTGTGATTTGTTGATTCCGCATTTTGTGTATTCTCTGTGTTGAAAGAGAACACATTCCTCTGTGTTTGATTATTCAGAATTCTCAACAAAATTTTGATGTTGTGCAAAATACAATGTTCGCTCAAAATTGTATATAATGTTTCCAAGAGAAAACCACATAGTGAAACAGATCATGATCTGGATCCATTTCTTATAATGAATGAAATATGGTAAAATGTTTATTTGAAGAGACATTTTAGTGGGATTTTGATAAGTGGGATCTCTATAAAGTCCCTTTTGAGAGTTGCCTAGTTTTTTTTTTTGAATAGAAGTTGAAACATTGTTAAAATAACATTTATTAATAATATTTATGATATAAACCAAAACCTATAATTAGATATCTATGTAGGATCTATAACTCTACTTGTGAGATGCCTATCTATTTTATTATTATTATTATTCATGTGCATGGGAAAACTATAAGAATATAAACATTATTCAATTTCAAAACCATATATTCATTTTCAAACATTGAAGTTGGTGGGAAAATGACACCCTGCCCTCTCATAAAAAAAGGGTAGTTATTGTTATTATTCTTAACTTTTTTGGATTTGGAGCATGGGCTATCGTATAATTATTCCAAGTTTAAGTGTGGTATTAAGTTATTTTTGAAACTTAATTTTGTTTCCTTATTTTTGTTTTGAGTTTTTATATGTACACAATTCAATAACTGCATATATCTAGACTACATTCACCATCTGGATAAACTTAAAAGATAGAACCAAAATAACATAGAGAAAGGAAAGAAGAGCATGGCGATATAACCAATACATAATCCTGACTACATATAGAGAGAACCCTTTGATTACACGAGGTTGAAATCGCGTGCATCTAAGTAGAAATTAAGCGAGACTGGAAGGTATTACAGAAGATTCGACTGAAATAACTCGATAGATGATTAAAAACATGATAATTGTGAATCTGGTGTCATATGACAATTACACTCATGCAAAACAATTAGTCTTGCTTGTGTGTAAGATATACTTCCGAGTTGCTTAGAGTTATTTTTAGGTCCTTAAAAATTGATCACGCAACATCAAAATCTGTATGCTCATGTTTATCTGATATCATGTCGAGTGCAATTAATTTAATACTGACGGACATTTTTATTCTCTTGGATAAATGGCACGAGGCCAAGAGCATACTTGAAGGTAATTTTTACTTACATAAAATGGAACCATCTATATTTACTTACATGCATTGATGTAATACTTTTCCTCAACTAATATAATAAATGAACTTTGTTTTCATGGAAAACATGATTTGTTGTAAAATGTGTGCCTGACCTACAATGACGGAGCACTGTTATGAATCAAAAGTAGCAGAAACTAAATATATTCATAATGCTTACCATTTAGTTTGAGTTATAGTTTCAGTTAATAAAGCTTATTACTTGAAAACCCTTTGTTTTCATCAGGAGGAAATTTTTTACTTGCGATTGCCATAGATGTAAAGATAATGGCACTACAACAAGACAAAGGGTGGCTTATGCTTGTGCTATGGTTGTTGGTTTAGCAATATTTGTAGAGTAATTTGGTGCAACTTGTTTCAAGTCAAGATTGGGCTCTTCTTATTTTTTATTTCACTGGATTATTATTCACAGTGAAAACCATTACATTTTAATAGTCTATTAAAGTAGGTTGTGTTTTGCATTCACTCTGTTTCTAAAACAAAGCACTCGATATATGCAATTCAATGGTTTCTCTGTTTTTTTTAATATCCAAATTTTAAGGTAAAAAATTTCAAGTTTAAAAATTATGGTGAAACAAAACACTCTATATATGCAATCCAATGGTTTGTCTGTTTTTTTTAATATCCAAATTTTAAGGTCAAAAATTTCGAAGTTTAAAAATGATGGTGAAACAAAGCACTCCATATATCCAATCCAATGGTTTGACTGTTTTTTTTTATATCCAAATTTTAAGGTAAAAAATTTCCAAGTTTAAAAATTATGGTAAAAGTCGACTGTATGCCAATCAAAAAAACATATAACAAAAATAATAAATGTCAAGAAAGTCACAAGGGTTTCTTAATTATCTAAAAATGATGGTGAAACAAAGCACTCCATATATCCAATCCAATGGTTTGACTGTTTTTTTTTATATCCAAATTTTAAGGTAAAAAATTTCCAAGTTTAAAAATTATGGTAAAAGTCGACTGTATGCCAATCAAAAAAACATATAACAAAAATAATAAATGTCAAGAAAGTCACAAGGGTTTCTTAATTATAAAATTGGGAGATAAAGAAGAGGTAAAATTGTTGAAAAATGAATCCTTGTTTGAAGTTCAATTTCACTTTGGAGTTCAATTTCTACTTACGTAACTCATGGGTGCTTCCTTAAATTGCCTTAGACGGTTGTATTCATAAGAGTCTGCCAATCACATTAGAGGGTTGGGTTTTCTTCCATAAATTATTCCATAAATCACATTACCACATTTTCAGCTATTTATAAATAACTACTATAAGAGTTACTACTATTTATTTTTTATCTATTTTGTAAGTTGTTTATTTGAAGAGTGGAATAGGGTGATTTTTTTAATTATTTTTTAATTTAGTTTTTATTTTTAATTTTTATTTTTCGGTTAATTTTTATTTATTTTTAAATTTTTATTTCTTTAATTTTACCTTTCTGAATTTAATTTTAATATTTGTGTTTATTTGTTCATTAATTAAATTGAGCTGGAGAGGAATGAGATGGATTGGAGTTTTTCTCTGTAATTATATTTTTATATCAATAAAATAGATCTTAATTGTTTCGGTTTTTTTTTTTTTTTTTTTACAGGAATGTGTATTTTATTTATATTAAAAGTGTGTCTCTCTAGGACGAATATCTGGAGTTGCATTTCTTTTCTTCACAAGATTTTAAGAATGAGAAATAAAAGATCCAAAACTAAGAATTTGAATATATTTTAACAAATTGCTTGCACAAAAAAATTTAGAAACATAAAATTTAGAAAATGGTCAATTATTGAGGTTAGGGGTGCAACAGAGCAGTGATTTAAGACAGAATTTCTTCTATATGGTTGAAATATAAAATTAAATTACATTAAAAATAATGAAAACAATTAAGCTTGTCAAGGTGATCTTCCCAAATCTTTGGGAATATTTGACCATAAAGAAATTCATACACAGGTTCGTTAAAGGATAAAAGGACAAACTCACCTCCGACGCCAATGATACAAGAAATCATCTCAACGTCTCTCGATCATTCAAAGCTTAGACTTAGTTGTGATAGAAATCACTGAAAATCACACAATTACAGAAACATAGTTATATATTATGCACAAATGGTGTATGTGCACACACACTTACACACAGATTTACATTCAGATTACTCTATTAAATAGAGTTTCTGAGATCCAACTTATTCCTAAATTAGACAGAGAGAGGTTGAGAGAATTTCTCAACCATCAAACCAACTTCTCAAATATGGAATGTAAGCATTAACTCCAACATCCCCCCTTAATGATTACATTACATAAAAATAACAAAATAATCAAGCTTATCAGTAGATGCTCCATCAAGTTGCCTCATAACCCTCGGAAAGGTGTAGTTGGCAAGTTGGATTCCCGAGTTCGCTTCCTCAACTCCCGAATCAAGGACCTCCTGAAGTCAATTACTGGACAGCATCCCAATCTGTCGCATAACCTCATTAGGAGACCACTTCCACGTCTACCACTAACGAGGGATCCTTCCCTAGATCCGCAACTGCCATACTATCTGGACAACCATCCATATTGAGCTTTACTGTCACTTGATCTCTTTGAAAACAATTGATTGCAATCACTGAACTCCTAGTCATTCTATGGACGAGCTCCCATCCACCGAGATACATGGGTGCCAACCGTTGTACTCGCCAGTTATCTAGAAAAGCCGTCTAGATACAGAATGTATCTAGAATCAGTGTTACAAAATAACCTTTAACTGATTATTTATCTCACATCATCTACAAACAAATATAATACTACTAAACCACAAATATATTTCAAGAATAGCACGACCACTAGCTAAAGCTTCCATGACTCCATTTTCCGTAAGGGGTATTTTTGGCTTTAATATTCAGCGCCTTTGTGTCCTGTGTCTCGTTAATAAAATAAACATGCTCTTTCTAATAAGAAATTGATAAAACATAAAGCGAGATTTACTTTCCTCTTTTTGATGGACACAGAATATCTTCGGAGAAACTCTCAACGACTGTTAAATAAGCACATACACAACACTCGCAACACTGCACTAATGATACAAGAGCGTTTCGTCTCTCAAACAATAATTCAATTGTTTTATGAAGGTAAAAAGTCTTCGTGATAAAAAATACTCTTTCCAATTGATTGTGCTCTGTGCGCTATGTATGTGCAGCTTTCCTGAACAGCATATTCTCCATCTGATGCCCACTTAAACTCAAGGGCAGATCTATTCTACCCATAAATCGAATGAGAGGAAGGCGCATACGAATCCAAAGAATTCATCCTCTTAGGTGACGTCCCTCGAAAGAAATCTTAATCTTATCCACTGATGTTGCAAACATGGCTTTATCTATTATTGGAAACGGTGTTAAACTCGTAGTGGCTAGAGCCACGGGCAATTTTCACAACCATTTAACAGCCGTTAGAAATTAGAATCCCACCGTGACTTTTCATGATACCGCTGAACCCACTCTGGAATTCTATAATGGGGAACGCGCCGGAAATACCCTGAGCGAGCGTCATCCGTGACAGGCAAAGAATAAGATTTCTATAAGCAGCCACAAACATGTGAAAATGCTAGGTACTGAATCAACAGATATTATGCTTCTAGATGTTTCACATACTCTCTATTTCATAAGGAAAACCAGGACAGATTGGCATTCCAAAAAGGTATAAATGTAGTCAATTTTCACAATGTGAAAAATTTCCCATGTTCATGAGTTTATCACGGCTTTCTCTCAAAGAAATAGCTGTGTCTGTTTTAATATTAGTTTCTGATATTTAAATTTAAAGTGATTGTATACGTATGAATATTTTGAAATTAGATGTACAAGACCGAATTCACTTATTTCAGTTATTTTTGTTTATTAAATTTAAAAATATTTCCCAATTTTATTATTAAAATAAATAAATAACTTTGTTGTTCTCTTTATTTTATTTCATACTCAAAATTAAAATGATGGTAGATTTAGGTATATTTAAATGTTGGATAATAATAAAAAATTCAATTAATTATTTCATCTAATTTTTAACTATCAAATTCAAAAACATATTTCATCTAATTCCTATTTGTCTGTTGTGTTGACTCTCTATGTAAGGAGTTTGTTCCTATATCATAGGAGGTAGCTAAATCTAAACATTTCTAGTTTGGTGTGTGGTTGAGATATTTTATCAACCACCTTATTGTGTGTGCGTTCAAGATAGTTTTCCTATCTTGACACTATAGTTCATGTATATATATATGTAACCATTTTGATTAATAGAATATAGTGTGCGTAGTCTGATTTTATTTTGATATCAAAGCGCATATGGGCCTGTACCTCAACCCCATCTGGGCTAAAAGAAATAATAGTATATTGTGTTCTAGTATTTTGGTTTCCCATTCGTTTGGGCAGAGGTAAATTGGAGCAGCGGTGTGCCCATCATCAAATGTGTAAGCGGCGTTGGTTTGCAGGGACCGGATTACCTGCGTTTGCTGTGTTGTTGGGTTTCCTTCCCATCAGCAGTGCTCCTGATCTGATCACTTGTGTTTACAGTTTTAAATGCAAATTGGAGATCAATTGGTGGATCTGCATGGTAGGCCTCTTGTGGATCGCTTCCGCCATGGTGGTGAACTGTGGAATCCGTGAGTGAGTCGTATCTGCTCTGTGGCATCTCGTAGCGTGAGGAAACGACTGGGTCGACCTACCCGCAATGTCGAAAGTTTGTTGAGATTCTTGATCCGTGTCAACAAGCGTGAAGGCGTGACCGGAGCTTGGGATGAGGAGAGACAGCGTGAGGAAGCAGCGTTCAAGTAGTTCAGGAATCGGTGGAGGTTTTGAATTTCCATAAGGACTTTCATAATTGATGGATTTCATATCTGTTTTCTCGAATATGCTCTATTTTCTCGTGGAGTGTTTGATTTTATCTATGCTCTCGTGGAGTGTTTTGGAATTCGAAGAGTACATGGGAGATGACCTCGACCATGCAAAAACTGCCATCCGTTGGGCTAGTGTTCTTCACGTCTAGGTAGCCGATCTGAACATGGGTCACAAGTGATGGGAGAGGAATTAGATTTGATTCCCATGCTCACCAAGTGCAGGCATGTTTGGCTGAGATCGAAGTTCCATTGAACAAAGAGCCAAATTCTCACCAGATTGATCTCCATGAATTCGTGCAGGTTTGTGTAGAAGCGGTGAAGTGTGGAAATTTGTTCCTGTCAAAATTGTGGAAATATATTCCCGTGGAATGTTGAGCAATGGGAATCATGGAAAGCCAGTCGAAATCAAGCAAAGGGCCAGATTGGTGATGTTAGATTTCCTCATGGAAATTTGACATGGGAATTCTTCCTCTTGGCTCCCTGTGTAGTATCTGGTTCTTTCTCAATAACACCTTTCAATTCAGAGATTGGCGAAGTTAGTGTTGACCTATGGTGTGGCGAATTGTGACTGCGAGCGTGGAGAGGGTGGATTGAGTCACTTGGAGGCAAAGAAAGCTATTGTTTATTGCCGGAGAACGTTGTTTCCAGATTCTGTCATGCTTTTGTGTTTTTTGAGAAATAACTAGTTGAATGTTGAATTATTTGTCTGCACATTGTTGGGATACAGACTTCTGAATGGGGAGTGAGGAGAGATTTAGTGTCATGTGTCAAAGAATTGAATTGCTAATATGCAAAATTAGATGCAACTTCAATGGATGAACAGTCATATCGAGACGGGGATCTAAGTTTTTCATCCAACTGTAGGTTTTGCAGTCTCTGCATTCCAACATTTCGAACAGGCTCCAAAGGATTTGATTCTCATAAAGTGGATCATAGTGTTTTCCTACCTGTTGTACCTTGTATTAGGGCAAGGTTTCTTGCTTGTCATCCTGGTCATATCCACCAAGATATTTCTAGGGAGGCATCGAGATATTTCTACGTAGTCCCTCAACGGGTCTTCTTGCATTTTCAATTTTCCTTCGGAAGTTGTTCAACTCGAATTTGGAAAAATGGGGCTCACTTTCACCAAGCTTTTCCAAATGTTTTTTGCAAAGAAGGAGATGCACATTTTTATGGTCGATCTTGATGCAGCCAGAAAGATTACCATTTTGTATAAGCTCAAGCTGGGATAGATTGTTACTACTATCCCAACCATTGGTTTCAATGTGGAGACTATAGAATACAATAATATCAGCTTCACCGTATGGGATGTTGGAGGTTAGGAAAAGATCCGACCACTTCGGAAACATTACTTCCAGAATACTGAGGGTCTAATATTTGTGGATGACAACAATGATAGAGACCGTGTAGTTGAGGCTAGAGATGAGATGGTGCACTTGGGAAGCAAATGGAGTAGAATAGTTTGGTGTCAATTTCTTTGGCACATTGAACATCAGTTTGGGCATGGTTGAAGAATTATGGCGAGGCTCATTCATCCAATTCGTGTTCTCGTACAGATTTGTTTTTATGCTATTGATGTCAAGGTCTTGTTGGATGCTACAAGTTACACATAATTATTGTGTATATTAATATGTCATTATTGAGTATATTAATATGTCATGTAATAGTATTTCTGGTTGTCATTGAAGTGACACTAGTCTGGCCAACTATTGACACAATTATGAGTGTATGCTGGAAATGGTCACTCCAAAAATACATAAATTTGTAGGATATGATGAAGACATGACAGTGAAAATGGCATCAAAGGATTGTTCTTGGAGCTACATCAGAGATTGGAGGATAATCGAGCTTGTGTGAGCCCAGTGTGATCAGGGGAGTAGATTGTGATGGAAACATGCAAGTTGAAACAAAGTTCTTGAAGTGTCTTTACTTATGTAGCAAGAAGATAGAAATTCGGTTCTTTGTTTGAAAGTTGTTAAGCGATTGCAGATATGCATGTTCAATTGTGAGGATATTAGCTCGATAGTGGGTCTTATTTGTTGCAGACTAGAAGCAAGCATGAGGAGGCATGCTTGGAAGTAGTTCACTAGCCTTAATATTGTGAATAGGGGAAGTGGCATTACGCTGCGATGCCCATGGAATTGGAAACTGAAATGAGAACTTTGTGTGTAAAATCATGGAATTTTATGCATGTTGACAGGGAATTTGTGGGTGATGCAAGATCGGGCCGTGGAGTCCTAGATTCTTGTTTTGAGAGGGACAATTTGTTATTGTTTCTCTTCGTGTGGTTTTGAGTGCCTATCTCTAGATCATCTGTGCTGGAATGAACTACATTGAGACAAGTTGAAAAGTTGTCTATATATTTCTTTATCAGTGGACCCCTCTGAGGTATCGTTGGAGAAGAATGGTTTTTGTTATGTTCGAGAAATAGTCATCTTTGGGCAAAGATATAGAAATTTTATGTTCTTGTTAATCTAAAAAGTTTACTTTGTTTCTTGGAATCATGTTTAAAATTATTGACCCTTATTGAGCCTAGCTAACTCAATGTAGGTAGAATTAATTTGTTAGAATTTGCGACTCTAACAAATGGCAAGTTAAGCATGGAGTTCAAAGAATTTATTTGACAAAGACAAATATGCCCAAGATATGAACAATGAAAAGATGAGGTGAAGGAGAAGCAACATCGATTATGATGGACAACTAAGTTGAAAGTTTATTTTTTTTTAGTTTCTTGGAATAGACTCTTGATGATGAGTCACACAGTTGAATGATGAGCACGTCTAGGATGGTTTTGTAGTGGTCTTTTTATGTACCTGGTAACTCCAAGAGTTGGAGTGTGTAATGTAAACCTTATAAAGGCATATGTATCCTCGTGAATTTCGTGGTTATCTAAAAACCAGTTTGTAATTGGCACTTTGTAATTACAGGTTTATGGTCAACTGGAAACCATCTTTTGTCACTCTGAAGTGATGGTTTGTAGTGAACCAAAAACCACATATAGATTCTTCACAGCTACAGGAGCCTTCATGGATACATTGCCCCAGGTGCACACAAGAGCCTTAGTGCTCACAGAGGAGCCTTCGTGCTCACAGTGGAGTAGGTGGTCTGCAAAAGCACCTTACTCAAATGAGAAACCTAGTTTCTCACAGGTCACAATTTAATGAGCACATTTTGGGGGGGATTTGCATATACAGGTAAATGTATGCAGTGATAATGGTTTACAGAACCATGTATGTGAAGGAAATCCTACGAGACTAGCAGTTGCCGTGGTTGGTACCCATGCATTCTGGTGGATGGTTTCTCCTTATATGGATGTTGACACACCTTTTGTTGGTTTTGGACATGGGATTTACCCGTTTGTGGTGTATCTGAGTCGCAGACATATCTTTTGCTGGTTCTGGACATGGGATTTACCTATTTTTGGTGGATTTGAGTCATAGACACATCGTTTGTTGGTTCTGCACATGAGATTTACCCGTTTGTGGTGGATCTGAGTCGCCGAAACATCTTTTGTTATGATTGAACATGGCTATATTTTGTGAATCACTATCTAGAAAAATAGTCATTAAGGGGGTGTGTTGGAATATGTAATTCCTACTTGTATGCGGTGTTGATTCTCTATGTAAGGAGTTTGTTCCTATATCATAGGAGGTAGCTAAATATAAATATTCCTAGTTTGGTGTGTGGTTGAGACATTCTCTCAACCACCTTATTGTGCGTCCAATATAGTTTTCCTATCTTGAGACTATATTTCATATATATATATATATATATATATATATATATATATATATGAAACAATCTCTGAGATAAACAAATTTCCACATACCAATGGCTTTGTGAAGATGTTTGCAAATTGTTCTTCTGACCTGCAGTCGTGAAACACAATCTCACCATTGTTAATTAATTCTCTTATGAAATGAAATTTAGCATCAATGTGCTTTGTCCTTCTGTGAAAGACTGAATTCTTTAATAATGAATTTATTGAATTGTTGTCACAAAAAATAGTGGTTGTTCCATATTTTTCATGACATAAATCCTGCAACATCCTTCTCATCCAAACTGCTTGACATGTTGTTTTTGTTGCGCTGACATACTCAGCTTCTGTTTTTGACAATGATATTATCAGTTTCTTCTTGGAAGCCCATGAAATGGCTCCCGAACCCAAATGAAATACATATCCTGATGTGATTTTTCTGTCATCAACACTTCCTTCCTAATCACTATCAGTGTAACCAACCAGCGTAAAATCATCTGTTGCGGTGTACGAATCGCCATACTCGTTTGTCCCATTGACATACTTTAAAATAATTTTGGCTGCTTGTCAATGTGTCTCCTTAGGTGTCTCCATGAACCTTGACACCAAACTCACTGCATACATTATATCGGGCCTAGTTGTGGTCAAATACATTAGGATTCCCACCATACTTTTTCGTAATGTCGGATTGAAATTGTTGCTGCAATCTTCCTTGCTCAACTTCAACCTCATGACAGTTGCAGTTGGTGTTGGCTTGTTGTTCTGCATATTAAACCTATCCAAAATGTCTACAACATACTTTTCTTGAGAGATAAAAATACCATTCTCTGTTTGCTTCACTTCTATGCCCAAAAAATATCGTAACAACCCCAGGTCAGTCATTTCAAACTCACTTTTCATGACTGCTTTGAAATCAATTATGACTCGGAAATCATCACTCCCTGTAAAAAGAAAATAATCTACATACAAATCGACAATAAGAAGCTTACCGCCACTCTCCTTGATGTAGAGAGTAGTTTCACCATCACATTTTTCAAACCCATTGCCCATAAAGTAGGCATCTATCGTGTTATACCATGCTCATGGTGCTTGCTTCAGCCCATAGAGAGATTTCTACAACCTATACACCTTGTCTTCTTGGCCTTCTACCTCATAGACAAGAGATTGCACAACATACACTTCCTCTTTCAGCACTCCATTCAAGAACGTTGATTTTACATCCATTTGATACACTTTCCATTTATGTTGTGCGGAAATCGACAACATTGTAGGCACTATCTCCATCCTCGCGACTGACGCACATTAAACAAGAAAATCCTTTGTCAACTTCATTCAAATTTAACCAAACATCAATTTATTTAATATTCAACTAGAAATCAAATTCCACAAACATCGATTTAAGTAATCTGCAACTAGAAATCAAACTCCACAATAATCTCCAGAAGAATCGAACTAGTGACCTCACAAAGAACTAAGGATTTTCATACTAACCATACTTCACAAACTGCATGAGAATCAAACTATTGACCTCACAAAGGACTAAATATTTTCATACTAACCATAATTCCACAAGAATCAGACTAGTGACCTCACAAAAGAGTAAGGCTTTTCATACTAACCTTATTCAAATGCTTAGGCGATTTTGCAGTAAAAACATCCACTTAAGAAGTTGCAATGGAGGGCCCAGATGATTAGGAGAATCTGCAAAACCAACATGGACACCACTTCCAAGTGAGCCAAGATTGCCATGATCGATCAATATTTCTAAGTTACTCCTTTGATATTGAGTGCCTAGTTGACAATAACAATATCACTTTCTTTCCCAAATATAAGGCATGGCTACTAACCCACCTACAAATACAACACAAAAAAATAAATCTTGATTAGAAAGAAAGGACTTGACAACAACTATTGGCCAAAGACTGCAAAAATATGAGCAGTGAAGATGAAATATCAAAAACCTTGGGGAAAATTTTAAAAATTATGCAAGAATTTTAGTAAAGATAGAAAAATCAAGAAGCTTTAGACATAAATAAAATCAGCACAACTAAAATGAATGATTCTTGACACTCTGTAATGTTCATTAAATTGCAATAACTATGAAAGATCAAAAAAATTGTAAAAATTTGCATACATACCAGCCATGGGCTTTATTGATAACATCCACGCTGCTTCAAGTATCTCCACGGTGATCACAATAGCACCCATCTCTGCCAAAAGAGTTGTGCTTCTGTTGATTCCTAGAGGTTTTGTTGGTGTTCCTCTTTGTTGGAAATTAATTCCAACTTCTATAGATAGAGAAGGAGGACGAAACTTAATTTTTATGGGAAATTTGAAAGACAGCTGCAATGGCATCAATTCTGATGTGAAGAGTTTGAAGGACAGCGACAGAAATTACCAGTCCTGATTTGCACTTCACGCAACCACAGTCTTATCTACATCACCTACCAACAATAAACCCTCTGCCAACCACACTTAATGCGCATCAACCACAATTCCGTCAGCAACAAGCTTGAGCTTGGAAATGGAAAATTAACCCACCAGAGAAGGTGAAGACACCTTCCTCCAGACCAATGAATGCAGCTCCGTGGGGCAAAGAAAAAGGCTTTTGGAAAGTATTTTGACTCCATGGAATATGGAATGAAGTTTTATTTTTTTGTTTTTATTTGCCACAACATAGTTTTGTTTTGTTTTAAAAGGATTTTAGGTTATAAATATTTGTTTTATATAATATACATTTTAATAGGCAAAGTACGCATTATTTGTGTGTGTGTATTGTAATTTCTTGCCCGAAGGCATAAAAGAAAATTAGCGAGATAGAGAGTAGTTTTTTTTAGCATTTTGTTGTGTAGTAGCCTGATGCACATTGACTGTGTAATGTAATTTTTTCCAGAAGGAAGAAACAGAGACAGAGAGAAAAAAATTGTAATGTTGTGTTTGTAGCAGCCAATATTTTGTGTAAATCCAGAACTTCGTTCTAAAGACAGAATCTTCATTTTGTAATATATTTTCATGCTTAATGAAATAGTATTTTTAAAGCATCTCTGTCCATATCTTTTGTATTGTATCTGTATGTTGAGTTGAGGAATTTTTATTTCCTCTGTGTGTTAAGGAATTGTTCAGAAAACTCCAACATGGTATCAGAGCATTAGAAAATTCCAACATGGTATCAGAGCATTGGAAAATTCCATCATGGTATCGGAGCTGGTCTAGGCTCTTTACATTTTCCAAAGAAGATGAAGGAAGAAGAAGAAATTTGTTGAAGTTTTCTCCAGCAGTGTGAAGGTTCAGCAAAGTCAGGTATTACCTCAAAACATAGTTTTGTGTTTTCTTTAAAGAATACAGCCCAGAGAACTGTAAAAGAAGAAGTCTTTTAAAAGACAGAGTTTATTTTTTAGCAAAGAGACAGTTTTTTTAAAACACAGTCAAGTTTTTTAAACATAGTTCAGTAAGCTAGCAATGGAAGGATCCAGCACATGCACAAGTATGGGAAATATTTAACTCCCACAGTTCAATGGGAAGAACTATGACTATTGGGAAATCACAATGAAAGCCTTGTTTTCCTCTCAGGATTTATGGGAGCTAGTTGAAAATGGTTTAGAAGAACCAACAGATGAACAAGCATATAATCCCTTAACACAAGCAGAGAAGGATTTTCTAAAGAGTAATAGGAAGAAGGACTCAAAAGGCCTCTTCTATCTCTATTAGGCAGTACATGAAAGTATATTTCCAAGAATTTCAGTAGCAAAAAGGTCCAAGGATGCATGGGATACCCTCCAAACAGCCGACCAAGGTATGGAGAATGTAAAGACAACAAATCTTCAATTAATGAGAAGGGATTTTGAAGTCCTTTACATGAAAGAGTCTGATACAATAGAATCATTCTTCACATTGTTGATTGGGTTGGTCACCCAAATGAGATCTCATTGAAAGACATTAGAAGAAAGAATAATATTGGATAAAGTATTGAGGATCTTACCCTCAAGGTTTGATGTGATAGTAAAAACCATTGAAGAAACAAAGGATCTCTCGTTGCTTATTATTGATGAGCTTCATGCACCATTGATGACACATGAACAAAGATTGAGCAGAACAATATACTCATCTTTGGAGCATTCCTTCAAGACCTAACTGTCTTTTGGAAGAGGAAGAGCTCAAGGCAGATCAAACTACAGAGGAAAAGGAAGAGGCAGAAGCCAAAACAGAGGAAGAAACAGCCCTGCAAATATTAGTGGAAGGGGCAGCAATCAAAGTCAGAATCAAAGCCAAGGCAATGGCCAACAAGGTGGAAAAAATCAACACATGTACAAAGGTATGATAAATCCCAAGTCCAATGTCATTACTGTAAGAAGTATGGGCACTATGCCAATGAATGTAGGAAGAAACAGAGTGACATGGGTAGTAGACGCAATGCTAATTTTACAAAAGAGAATCTCAGTCAAGAAAATTTATTTTTAGCATGTAATTTGGCTTAAGAGAAAAATGAAGATATATGGTTTCTAGATTTAGGATGTAGCAACCATATGATTGGAAAAATTTCTATGTTTTTTATGTTGGATGAAAATGTAAAGTCTCAAGTAACATTGGGGACAGATAGTAAAGTATATGTCATGGGGGAAGGAAGAGTAAGTTTTTTGACAAGGAAATTAGAAAAGAAATCCATATCAGATGTATGCTATGTGCTTGGTATGAAGTGTAATATTTTGAGCATTGGACAGCTCATTTAGAAAGGTTACAATGTGTTATTTTAAGATGATGTATGCACCATCATGGATAAACCACCAAGTAAGCAATGCATTGCACAAGTGAAGATGACAAGAAACATAATGTTTCCTCTCATGATGAGAGCAGATTTGAAGAAAGGAGCTGCAATGGCAGCAATGACACAAGAGACTTACCAAAGAGAAGCAAAGGATGAAAACTAGTTATGGCATTTGAGATTATGACATCCCAAATTTGGAGGTCTGAATTTGTTGCATAGGAAAGGAATGGTAAAGGGATTACTATTCATTGAGAAACTGGACAGCCTATGTGAACGCTGCATTTTGGGCAAACAACATAGAGAAAGTTTTCCATTAGGAAATAGCATAAGGGCAAAGGCACCCTTAGAAATAGTCTATTTTGATTTGTGTGGACAAATGCAAACACCATTATTAGCAGGCAACCACTATATGTTGACCTTTATTGACGATTACACAAGAAAAACATGGGTTTATTTCTTGAAAGTGAAGAGCGAAGCGTTTGAGAAATTATGTCACTTTAAAGCTCTCATAGAGAATCAAAGTGGGTATCATATTAAAGTCTTAATAATAAAGAGAGTAGGAGAATAAATCTCCAAAGAATTTCTGCGTTTTTGCAGAGAAAATGGGATACACAAGCAATTTACAACAAGGTATACACCGCAGCAAAATGGATTTGTTGAAAGGAAAAATAGAACCATCATGGATACGGTAAGAAGTATGTTGAAGGTAAAACATTTGCCAAATGAATTTTGGGCTGAAGCTGTACATTGTGTATCATATGTCTTGAATAGATGCCCAACCAAAGTTGTAATGAACGGAGTTCCGAAAGAAGCGTGAAGCATCATGAAACAACATGTCACCCACATGAGAGTATTCAGTTGTGTGGCTTATGCACACATTCCAGATCAGTTGAGAAAGAATTTGGACAGTAAGGGGGAGAAGTGCATATTTGTTGGATATAGTGAAGAATCCAAAGCATACAGATTATATAACCTATCCACCAAGAAATTTATGATAAGTAGAGATGTACAATTTATTGAAGAAGAAGCTTTGGATGGATGCATTGAGAAAACAGTGAATGTGAAAATTTGTTTGTCTCATGATGAAGATGAGGAAGAAATGGTTGAAGACATCCCTCATTAGCAGCACCGCCTTCACCAACACAAGGACAACAAGGGACACCACAAGAAGGTATGATAACACCCTTGAGAAGTGATGACAATGCTTCTCCAAGCACATCGCAAGGAGAATATTTGAGTGCTTCTACAAGCACAAGTTCAGCAAATGAAAGAGGAACCAGATTCAAAATTCTGAATGAAATTTATGAGAAAGAGGCAGCAAATGAAGGTATGAACTCTTTATTTACATTATATTGTCATGTAGAAGATCCTATTCATTTTGAATAAGCTGTAAAATATAAGAAATTGATAGATGTTATGGATGGAGAGATAAAGGCCATAGAGAAAAATAAGACATGGGAATTAGTTGATCTCCCAAAAGGAAAAGAATTTATTGGAGTAAAATGGGTTTATAAAACCAAGAACAATGTTGAAGGCAAGATTGAAAGGCACAAGGCCAGACTTGTTGTCAAAGGCTACAAGCAGCAACAAGGAAGAGACTATGAGGAAACATTTTCACTAGTTGCAAGAATGGAAACAGTAAGAGCAATGTTGTCCATAGCAGCACAACAAAAGTGGAAAGTCTACCAAACGGATGTGAAGTCAGCATTCTTGAATGGAGTGTTGAAAGAGGAATTATATATTGAACTCTTGTAAATATTATATATTTATAGTATATATATTATATAAAACAAATATTTGTAACCTAAAATCCTTTTAAAACAAAGCAAAAGTATGTTGCTACAAATAAAAACAAAACATTAAAACTTCATTCATCCCATATTCCGTGGAGTCAAAATACTTTCCAAAAGTCTTTTTTTTTTTACCCCATGGAGTTGTGTTCATTGGTCCGGAGGAAGGTGACGTCACCTTTTCTGGTGGGTTAATTTTCTCTTTTGCAGCTCAAGCTTTCTGCTGACGGAATTGTGGTTGCTGTGCATTAAGTGTGGTTGGTGGAGGATTAATTGCTAGTAGGTGTTACAGATAAGACTGTGGTTGCGTGAAGTGAAAATCGAAATTGGTAGTTATTGCCGCCGTCCTTCAAACTCTTCACATCAGAATTGACGTTACTGCTGCTGTCTTTCGAATTTCCCATCAAAATTAAGTTTCGTCCTCCTTCTCTGTCTGCGGCAGTTGGAATTAATTTCCAATACTCCCCTTTAATTACAACTGCTGCATTCTTCCATACCCAAGCATTTTCTCAAATAATTAAAACTCTTCTGCCCCAATGGTTTTGTCAAAATATCAGCAAATTGCTCTTCTATTCTGCAATGCTTCATAACTATTTCTCCATTGCTCGCTAACTCTTTGGTGTAGTGATACTTGGCATCAATGTGTTTCGTTCTCTTATGAAACACTGAATTATTTGATAATTCTATTGATGAGCATTTATCACAGTAAATTGTTGTGCCTTTTGCCTATTCATAGCACAAAATTCTCAACATTCTCCTCATCCATACTGTTTGACATGCTACTGCTGTAGCTGCCACATACTCTGCTTCTGTTATTGATAAAGCAACTATTGGTTGCTTCTTGGAAGCCCATGAAATGGCTCCTGATCCCAAATGAAACACATACCCAGATGTGATCTTTCTATCATCTACACTTCCATCCCAATCACTGTCAATGTATCCAATCAACTTAAAACTATGAGTTGAGGAGTATAGAACACCATACTCCTTCGTCCCATTCACATACCTTAGAATTATTTTGGCTTCTTACCAATGTGTCTCCTTTGGAGTCTCCATGAATCTATAAATTAAACTTACATCATACATAATATCAGGCCTAGTTGCAGTCAAATACATGAGGCTGCAAACTATGCTCTTGTACAATGTCGGATCGACATTCTTGCTGCAATATTCTTTGCTTAAATTTAATCCTATGACATTTGGAGTTATTGCTGCTTTGCTTGTTGCATGTTAAACCTATTCAAAACTTCTGCAACATATTTTGCTTGGGAAATAAAAATTCTCTTTTCATTTTTCTTTACTTCTATGCCCAAGAAGTATCTTAATAGACCCAAATCGGTGATTTCAAATTCACTCTTCATGACAGCTTTAAAATTAGCAATGAGAGAAACTTCATTGTGAGTGAAAATTAAATCATCTACATATAAAACAATGATAAGAATCTTACCAGATATATATATATGTATAAACATTTTAATAGACAACAATGTACAACATTGACTATGTGTATTGTAATTTCTTGCCTGAAAGAAAAAAAGAAAAACAGAGAGACAGAGAGCAGTTTTTGTTAGCGCTGTGTTGTGTAGCAGCCTGAAGCACATTGACTGTGTCATGTAATTTTTCCAGAAGGCAGAAATAGAGATAGAGAGAAAAAAATTATAACGCTGTGTTTGTAGCAGCCAATCTTTTGTGTAAATCCAGAACTTCGTTCTGAAGACAGAATCTTCATTTTGTAATAGATTTTCATGCTTAATGAAATCGTGTTTTTAAAGAATCTCTGTCCATATCTTCTTCTTTTTTGTATCTCTGTGTTGAGTTGATGAATTTTTATTTCCTCTATGTATTAAGAAATTTTTCAGAAATTTCCAACATGGTATCAGGAGCGTTAGAAAATTCCAACACTCTTGATTGTATTATTCATGATCCTCTTCATATTCTTAGAGTTGCATCCACAAAAGCCACAATTCTACCTATAGAACGCTACGGTTAGTGAGCTGAATGTGAATGACAGATTGCTCACTTCTAAACAATGATAGGATAAATGTCCTCTAGAATGACAGATTGCTCACTTCTAAATAATGACAAGATAAATGTCCTCTTATCATGTACGAGTTCATGTTGCCCCCTTTCTATGAGGACCACAAGGATATCAATGTCTTGGCTCCCATTTTATATGGGAATTTCGTTCCCTTAGCTCCCATCGATTGTGAGTCCCTGAATTACGAGAGGCTAAAAGGGTCGTTCAACTTGAGTCTAAGACAGAACGGAAGAATCCACTGAAAGGTGGGTAGGTGGAGATCTAGGCATTATCATTTGTATGTCAATTGCAAAGCCATCCAGTGGTTGAGCATTAACAACATCACAGGCCAAGTTCCCTTGCAAATCAACATCAGATGCCATGTCCAAGTCTGAATTTGAGTTTGGAGGTTGAAATTTATTAGAGTTCCATGGTAATTTAATTCCCTGGTAGTCAGTAAGTCAGCTTCTGGATTTATTTCAATAAGTTGAGCAATTTATTGCCCATTCGACTGCTCTGTTGTTTGTGTGAAGCTCTATATATGGTGCTCCGGACTGTCATCATGATAATGAGCCCCTAGATTCTATAAATAAATTTATGAATCTGAGTTGGTATTTTAGCCTAACCTGTAATAAGAGAGATTTTATATGAAGATTTTTTCCTCCATGATGTTAAAGAACGTAATCCCAACCACCTGCTAGGTGTCGAAACCGTTAGTCCAAGTGTCATAGGTCAGTTTGAGTGAGTCCAGTTTAGTCGAGTTTAACTCCAGTTATTTATTGTTGATGTTTCCAATTTAATCCTCTGCTCCACTTATCTTCAATTTTTCAATGCTTTTCATGGTATCAAAGCAAAGAGAAAGCAGAAACAAAGACAGAGGAAGAACCAGATAAGGAAACACAACTGGTGAAAGCTCTCATTGCAGAGCAAAAAGACCAGAATGAATGTCGTTTTGAAGATATTTTTAATTCTAACATTGATTTTCAGTGTGCAGGTACACAGAATGATTATGAAAAAGAGTTGAAATTTCTAGAAACATGGCTTGCAACACCATGTCTGGATGAGATCTACACAGAAGATGTAGATATGAATGTTGAAGATGACATGCATGATGAACATGTCAATGAAATTTTCAGGTATTGGAGTTATGAAGAGATAAGATATTGCTCTAATCGTATGTTGTAGTAGATTGATGATGAAAAGCGCACTACAGAAGACAATATGTCGCAGCAACCCACATTTTTTGAAGATGTCCAGAACATGCTTAGACAGCGTGGAACTGTAAAAGACCTGCACCAGCAAATCAAGAAACTGAAGTTTGAAGGATACAACAAAGCGAAAAGCCTGAAACAATTTAGAGGCTATAGAATCTAGAAAAAGAGAAGAAGAAAACTAAGTCTAGTTGAAAGTCAAATTTTAAATTGTAAGCCTCGCTGAGACATAGACCAGCAGGTATTTGAATTAAATTTTTATGTGGTTTTAATTAAAGGGGAGTGTTAAAGAACGTAATCCCAACCACCTGCTAGGTGTCGAAACCGTCAATCCATGTGTCATAGGTCAGTTTGAGTGAGTCCAGTTTAGTCGAATTTAAATCCAATTATTTATTGCTGATGTTTCCAATATAATCCTCTACTCCACTTATCTTCAGTTTTTCAATTCTTTTCATATAACATGTAGTTATGTTATAAATTGCATTTTATAATAGATTTTATTGTGTAGTATTTATGATGTAAATTTTCGAGTGAGTTAATCTTGGAGTGACCGTACCGACTAATTCAAATCCGATTCATATCTTTAAAATAATCAAAGTTGTACATAAATACAAACCCTCAATTATTTTATACAACCCTTGCCTTACCCATGCACGGATAGGTATATATATTTATCACCTGACATCAAATCTAATGGATTGAATGCGGAAGAAAAGGTGACTAATAGAAGAGACAATGTCTTGCTTTTCCACTTAAGAGGTCGAGATATGGAGTGGCATCCCAGTTCCAACTAATTGTAAATAAATAATATATATATATATATATATATATATATATATATATATATATATAATTTAAAACTCCTCATTTTCTTCTATACTTGGCATTTTGACATTTTTCTAAATTATTTGCCAGTGAACAATTACTTGTTTATTTTGGGATGAACCGTATTTTCCGGCTAAAAGGAGGAAAAACGGGTAAACGCGCGTCAATTTAAAATCTCGGACTATACATTTGTGTAGTCCCAGCAACTCTGCTTTTTATTTGGTTTACTACTTGTGGTAAGTATCATTATATTCGGCCTCTACTTTTAGCTCAACATTTTCCATGTACAATTATGAAATAGAGAAACTCCAAATGCCTTGCTCCCAAAAAAAATATAGTGGGAAGTCCCATCTTCCCATTCCAAATATTACTCACAGTGGAAAGCAACACATAACCGCACCGCATATTAGTGAGAAGCGAAGAAAGGAGTTGAATACTTCATGGAACGAAGAAGAGATTGAGGAATGTATGTGACCTTGACTTTATTTGTAAATTTGAGAACTGTTTGATAGATAATGAATGGTCTAAGTTTGATGGCAAAGCTTATTTTCCAGGTTATTTAGTCATAAATGTAGGGGCAGTAAATGTCCCCAGTAGAATTAAATTAGACACACTATTTCACTATAGGCATACACAACTCTCGCGTCTATAGGCATACACAACTCTCGCGTATTTATGGTTGGATAGCTTGAGAAATAATCTTCGCTAAACTTAATTGCAAGTAAAAAAAGACTAAGATTGATTGCAAGCATAAATGCCCTTCGAAGGAACAACTGGGTCATTACTCTACATTAATGAAATGTGCCAAGCCAAAAACATATCATTAATATGCATTGATGAGTCCTTTAATATTTATAATTTTAACCTACTTCGAAAGTGGTGAGTAAATATATATTACGGATCAATTCACTCTCGTTCTACAGTTTCGTAATATTTTACCAAATATGATTCGAACGCAAAAAGGAAATGAGACACCTATCAGATATGTTTTGAAATACTTTACCAAATATGATTTGAAGGCAAAGGGGAGATGATACACCTATCATATATGTTGACCAAAATTGCAAGTACATCACAGTCAGAGAACCCTATTTCAAATGCCCATCATCATTTACAATCGAAAGAAATTGTAGACTAGGATATAAGCACCCAAGAAACTTTCCATATGCTTCAAAAACTTCCCCTTTTCACATACAACTACATCTAAGTGTTGGCTATTAAATATTTCACCGATTTTCTCGGGATTTGTTTGAATGACCACATAGATCTAATTTATTGACCTATGAGATTTTATTGAGCCCTAGATATCTAAGTGACCTAATAAAACACTAGACAAATAACTAAGCACAAAAATATGAAAAGTGGAAAAATAAGTCACCGCGATTGTCCATGTATCACCACTTTTTATAACAATAATAAATAAATATTCTAGTGTCTTTGTTGACTTTTGATAATTCAATTTACTTTTGTGTAAACCCTTTCATAAGTTCATTAAAGAAATATGTCTTTCAAAAGAAGACATTTTGGTTGATTAGGAGAGCATAAGAAATTAATGATATGGAATGTAGATTGCATTCTTGTACCCACTCCCAATAAATAAACACCTCAAGATGATGATGTGTCTATTAACATACAACCAAACAAGGAAATTGATGAACAAAAATCTCTATTGATCAGATTGGTCCTTACAAAGAATATGTAATTCACTTCTCTTGAAATGTTGGGTCTCTGAGAACTAGATATCAACCACACGTGGGATAAGTTAGAAGCATTGAAAGGTACATTGGACATTACACAAAATTTCACTAACTCAAATCAAAGGAACACAAGTCATATAAAAACTTAATCCTCTACGTCTTTTATAAAAATGCACTATCTACAAATCAACATTGTGTGTTCAACATTGTTTTAAATGCACTATCTAAAAATCAACAATGTGCATTCAACATTGTTTTACAACATTCACAAGCAAAAGAACCAAAAACATTATTGAATATTATCAATCAAGTCATTACAGGCACAACGAAAATTTTTACCTTATATGTTGCATCAAAGAAATACTACCATCTCAAACTACCTCTTACCATATCCCAATAATGCTTATTCCCCTTACTATGGTTTCAACATTTAACATACATGCAACCACTATAAATGCAAGACATATGATTCTCATTAAAGACATGAAGAATTTACGTAGTCATCCCCTTATAGTGTTCTAAGAAGAGATGAAACATAAAAAGTATATTTTAATTTATGAGATGAGCTTTAGAGAACCTAATTTTTTTGTATAGATAGATAGTCATTTGGATGAAGCATTTCCAAAGACAAACCACTTCTCATTGGGGAAACACTCAATACTTATTATAGGAGACTTGGGTGAAGTTACACTAATAATTAACAAACATTTTATGTTGGAACAACTCTAGGGAGGAATTTATAGACAATATTTACCACTATAATCAATTTAGAAATAATCTTTTGACACGAAGGTATTATTTGTACTCGAGCCTAATTTTATTTGTTGTTGAAAAACATTCACAATGTTATGCTAAAAATATATCACTATAAGTTCCTTCAATATAGGACTATCATTTTCTTATCCGCCAAAGAACATCAAGGTTTTGATGCTAAATCTACCTCTTTACAAATAACATTTTTGTTAACAACCATAATAAGTGTATGCCCCACTCCTTGAATATGCTAATTGTGCAAAGTGTCGTAGAATTAATAAGTGATAATCACACTAATAGGATGACCACAAAATGGATAAACATGTAATGTTATGTGTAAGGAAATCAAATATGCTATCCTACAATTTATGAGTCTACATACGATTAGTTAATGGTGCTCTTAGAGTATTCAGGAAATTTGTACATAAACTAAGAACAATTTCTCCAAATTTTCCAACATATGTTTTTATGGCATTTTCTAAATATGTTGACCCTCCATTAAAGTAAACACAACCAAAGAATGTGCTAATTCTAGCCATACAACGAAGTAATAAGAAATAGCTCACCCTTAAGATGACATGGGCATTAACTACATATAAATCACAAGGAATGACCTTAACAACATCTACCATTAACATTGGCAACATTGAACACCAAGGCTTGATATTCATGGTAATGTTGTGTGCCACTACTATAGAAGGAATGTGAATACCACCATCATTCATTACTCTCCTTCGAGAAATGTGAAAAAAATAAATAATATTTCAAATGTCTCACTACAACAATAAAGAAAAAGTGTGCTTATATTCTTTGTTGTTTTCATAATTGCAATATACAACCTCAATCCATAGAATACACTTATCATTTTCTTTTGCCATAGGAGAGGGAACCAAATTCTATATTTTTATGTGCTCGAATCATTCTTCTATATATGAAATGTTTGACTCTCCTAGCACTTGGTGATGCTATTACAAGTTCCCTTTGAATATATTTCTATTAGATAACAATTTGGGCTTGGGCCTAGAATACTTGTTAAAAAATAATTAGCCATTATAGTTCACCTTAAATAATTTGTGTATGTTAATTATTCATTTTCTCCTGTGTACATACAAATGATTAATATTTATAACGTTGCTAGTGAAATATGATTCTTATAAGAAATGTTAGAATGTTTAAGACAAAGGAAATTATTTTCCTCAATAGCAGCTGAAATGTCTTAATCTAGACCATACAGTTGCAGAAAACAAATCATGAAGGTCTTCCTTTTAATATAGAGTGGCGGAGATTAAAATCCCAACTATAGTGGAGCAAATAAAATCAAACAATTTTACTCACAGTGAAACAGAGTAAAATGAGTTCTTACTGAGATTTACAATCACTAGGGTTGTCAAATTAGCACAGTAAAACCTATAAATGTTGTTTTCACGCGCCCACCAAAATTTTCTCCATGATTTTCTCTTTCTTGTCTTTCCAAACTTACCTCCGCCACATTACCTTCAACTTTAAAATACATGTATATTCAAAACATATATATCTAAGACATTTAATTCATGGCAGACAAAATTTAATACATAGGATGGACAAAAATGACTTTCTGAACTTTGCAAAGATTATGTGAAGTAAAGAACACTTGCGTAATAAATGTTTGCACATACGCTTTTAATAACCGTGAAGTAAATCACTTGCGGAATAAATGTTTGCACATATGCTTTTAATAACCATGCATTAAATTTCTATTTGACTTTAATAGTTTAATATGTTGCGGAATGGGTTATGTACTCCTCTTCAGAACTTCATTTACTCCATTTCCTTTAACCTGCAAACGAGGTATGGTTGTTTCTAGTGTATTTAATGCGGTGGTTGATATTAATTCTCCAACACTCCCCCTTAATCGCAACTGCCACCATTGACCATGTTATCACTCAGATTTTCCTTGAAGTTGTAAGAAAAGGAAAGACCCGAGGCAACCACAAACCAACCTTCAGATACAGAATCTAGCCAATCTGTATCCAGAGAGGGCTCTCTGTTTAAAATTTAGCTTTGTTCTTAGAAAGTTTTAGGCTAGTTATAAGTCCAAGATTTTTGTTTGAATTTGAATGGTGGAATCCGCTAACTAAGGGCAAGATTGAATATTCTTAGTCCATTGGGCGATGGGGTCGAAAGGATGGCTTTACTGGATTCAGTTTTTTACACACAAGATGGCTTTGCAGGGCAAAATAGCCAAACAGAGAACAATTTTAGATCTTAAAGTGATTGGAATGGATTTTGAAGGGATGAAAGGCAATTAAGAATCTTTCAACATGTTCAAAAGAAAGAAAGTGAATGATTACAAATAAAGAGCAGTTAAGAATTCTTTACTATAGTAATCAAAATGTTTAAACCAGCGAAACAAAAGCAATCAAGAATTCATTGTTTATAACTGGTCTAGATGAAAACATTCTTCTGGCACAAATGACTTATTGAACCTAGGTCCTGACACATGAATCCCTGCGAAAAAGCTTGAGCTTCAAATCATCATCCAGCAAGCCACAAAGAAATTTCTCCAACTTAAAACATAGGATAGAAATGACTTATTGAACTGTAGTCTGACACATGAATCCTGCAAAAAGTCTTGAGCTTCAAATCATCATCCAGCAAGCCACAAAGAAATTTCTCCAAAGCACTTTTATTCCAAAAAATCAATGTTACAGCAAAGTAGTAGAATCCACCCTCAATACTTCTTTTGAGGGCTTATTTATACAAAAAACTATCAAAAATATCTCATAACAAAAGAGATATAATCTAGGGTGACTAATGAATCGGTTACAATAAAAATGGAGATAGATGGTCTCGTAGATAGGAAAAAGAATAACTGCTGGCATGTTGTTTCCTCCTTTTAAGAGTGTGCTGGAGGCAGACCCTATGGTTTGGCTTCGATACTGTCAACTTCAGTAATTTCTTCTAACTGCTTTTCTTGTCTGATACTCTTTATTTTTCACTGATACACTTTGACCTTCATTTACCTATTTATCCTTTAACAAGATATACCAGAGTAAAATAAAAAATTTCACCCAAGGATAAATTTTATAAAAGTTCCATCATCTCATCCCACCATTGAATTTCTGGCACTCTGGTTCTTTGCAATTTTCTCAATGTTTCATCAGCTTCGGTGTATTTGAAAAAATTAGGCTGATATGGAAACAAATGTTTTATTTCATGTTCAAGATAAAATAAACTCTCCAATTTTTCATAAAGACTTTTCCCTGTTGGCAATGTTCCTTCCGCTGTACTGGTTGAAGAACTAGCTTGATCATCAACCTGTTTGTTTACTTTTGCTACAAAACTTTCCAAATCCATTAATTTATCTTATGTATTAACAGGACTGGGCAAACCTTTATTTAACAAATCATCAAATCTTTCTTTGAAGGTAAAAATTTCTTGCTGCAAGTCTGAACACCTTCTCTCAAGATTTTTCATAAGAGTCCTTTTGGTAAAAACTCTTTTGATTTCCAAGATGGTTTCTGTCCTGTCCTGAATTCCAAATTCTGCAAGTTGCTGCTTACTCTGAGTATTCAAAAAATTGATAAGTCTATTGGCTTCTTCTAGCATATTTCCTAACTCTTCCCTTTCTTTCTCAATTTCATCCATAGCCAATCTGACTAAATCCTGTTGTTCATACATTATTTGAATAGAAGACCAAACATTCTTTATTGATTGAATAATGTTATACCAAAGAATTTCTTTTAATTCACTTAAAGGTCTTTCCATTGTAAGATCCTTTTCCAATGCTTTAACTGATTTTTCTAGTCTTTTGATTTCTCTTGTCTTCTCAACAACACTTATTTTTGATTGATCATATTTATTTTCCAGAGTAGAAAGCTGAAATTTTAAGCTTTGGAATTCTGTCAGTTGCAGTTTTAATTCATTCATTGCTTTGATTAATTCAAGAGAACCTTTATCAGAAGTGTTCACCTGTGTTAGCTCTGCTTGTTGGCCTGTGATTGATGTACCTGTTCCTGTGGCTGCCTGTGTTGTAGTTGCTGGAATAATAGATTCTTTGTCTTTTAATGCTTGTTCAAGTTCTTTTTCTGTTTCAGCAAGCCTTTCATTCATTCTTAAAAGCAAGTCCATTACCTCTCTTCAGAATTATGCTTCATTACTTCTTCAGTTTGAGGGTGTCTTGAAGCTGGTAGTTTCAATTGTTTCCTCAATGCAGCAATGTCATCATCTTTCCTCTCGATTAATGCTTCAATGCCCTTAACATTCTTAGGATTATGACCCAAACTGATAATTATTTCCTCCAAAGATTTTATCCTATTATCCTTTGCATGGGAAGAAGTTTTCTCAATCTGCAACTGGGTATTTGTATTATTCAAAGAATCTTGTAATTCATGAGCTACCATAGCTTTGTCAGTAAGTGTAGAATATATCATTTCTCCCGTCTGCTTGTGTAATTCAATCTGGTCCAAAGGATGAATATCTTTTGCTAATACCTCAAAATTGGTTCTGATATAATTAGCTGCTATCTGTGGTTGTTGCACTTTGGGTTTAAAATGGCTCATTAGCATTTTACCCTGTTGAATGTCAAAAGCTGACATGAATCTCTCTTGATTTTTTGGAGCCATTTTAAGATATTGATTATACACCTGCATCCTCAGTGGATCATTCCTTGCTTTTATATTGATGAAAGTCTTCTTTATATCTCCTGCATCTTTAAGTGGAGGTTTAAAAGAAGATATTTCTGTACTTAGCTGCCTATGTATTGTCTTTCCTTGAAGACCAGAATATGTACCACTAACTGAACTTGTTTGCTGACTCTCTTCTCTTTCTGGAATATCAATGATTTCTTCAAATGTTTCAACTTCTGGAAGTGGATTCAGTTTCTGCCTTTTAGCCTGAGGCTGTTTTGAAGATTCCTTGGGAGGAGTAGGACCTTCAGCCTCTCTTTTCTTTCCCTTTTCAATATTCAGTGGAGTTTGCAAGTTTGGAATTTCTACTTGATTGGTTTGAGGAGGAACCTGTGCTTGTCCTTGAGCCTTAGATGTTTGAGGTAGTTCTGTCATTTTGAATGTTTCAATCACTTGTATTTTAGGCTCTTTCCCTTTTCCTTTGGATTCAACTGCAATTGATGGAATGTTTTCCTATAATTTTTGTTGAAAATTCCCTGCTGAAGAAGGACCAATGTCTGGTACCTGCACTTGCCCAAAAAATTCTAGGTCAAGCATTTTTCCAAGATCTTTCATTACATTGTCCATATTGACTTCTTCACTATCCTGTTCAATTAATGTGCCCTCCACCCATTCATCTGTATTTGCATACCATTCAATTTCAAGGATTCTTCGATGCATGTAGGGTGCTGATTTATTTTTCATTCTTTTGTTACAAATAAAATTGAATGGGTCATAGGGTACCCAATGGAAACTTTTCTGTAATCTGCAATGTTCCTCTAATATCTTTTGAGCTTCTTCCCCTCCATCCCTAGAATTGCAGATAAATGGACCTAATTGACTCTTTATTCTGAGTTGAGCCTTTTTCTTGGCATTACAGAAGTGAATTATATCTGAATTGTTCATTTGTCTGAAATACTCAAGTGCAAAAAGTCTCATTGGCACATATCTGGGTAACTTGAAAGGGCTCAATTCACATCTGTAAATTCTAATTTCAATATGATTATGATAGAAGTACCAGTCACCTATCTTATACTGTTTTGAAAGCTGAAGGATTTTCTTGATTTCGTGGCTGAGTCTTGGAGGGGCAACTCCTATCAACAAGGTAGTTGCAAGATGTATGAAAAGATCAATGAACTCATTATAAGAATAGGGAGAATCTCTGGAATTATGGGTGATGGCTGACCAAAATATGACAGACCTGGGATTTCCTTGGACATTGAGCTTTTGAACATGGAAAGGAAATTTTTCAGACTGGTAATAGAGCATGAGATGGTAAATGACAGTAGAATACTTGAATACTTTCTCATTCTCTAATCTCATGAATTGATCATGGATATTTTCTGCAATGAAAGATGCAAAGTCATACTTGGCCGCAAGAGGCTGTCCAGGGGTGAACATAGATAACAACACTAGGGTTAAATGGTCAACATACTCACTGGTATTAAAACCCATTATGAAAGATATCATACTCAAAATATTTTTACCTTCTTCAGTGAAAAAAACACTAGCATAAGGGGGAGGGCCTATAGGCTGATGCTCTGGCCACATGAAGGTTTGGCAAATGCGAGTTAACTCCTCTTGGGAAAATTAAGTGGATTTCTCCAATAACTCTCCCATGGACAAAGGAGTAAGGGCCTCACCAGGCTGAAAATGTAACATATCATTGATGGACTTAGCAGTAATGGGAAAAAGGATATTCTGGCTTGGGGATAAAACTTCTCTTTGATTTGGATCATAATTAGCATGACAATAATGGATAATTTCAGGGAAGATATGGACTGAGGGTAAAAGGTATCTAGGAAGACCAGACTCCCATAACCCAATAATATCTGAGCCATTCGAATAATTGTCTCTGTAGCGACAATAAATTCGAAGGGGACTTTCAGTAAAAGCTAGGTCTTTTATTTGAAAATCTTTGTCCACTAATGATAGGTAATCCAAATCTCTATGGGGGGCATTCAATGGGGATACATTCAAGGCTACAGGAACTTCCATTTTTTGGTTCTTGTGTATTCAAAAACGGAAATTCAGGGGTTTTTTTATGAAAATGGGGCACAATTAGCAGTTTTGGGAGTATAATTATAGTTCTGAGAACTAAAATATATCACAAGAAAGTTTTGTTCAGACTGTATTGCAGAATTAAAACTTGAGCGAGGATTTTTAACAAAGTCCAGCAAGAAATCGGAATAAATACCTGTTTATAGGAAATGGCAGTGTTTTACAGGTACAAGCTGACTGCGGATGATCGCTGGGAAATTGGACTGGCAGAGGTCTTCAGCGAAATTCGGTTAAATAGCAGTTGACATTAGATTTTTGAATTTCTCAGTATGGAGGGCGTAGTCGTTTTCAGCATGCAGAATGATGAAAAATGCGTGAACTTTTGTTTTATTTGCAAAGACAAACGGGGAGGAATTTTTTATTATTTTATTATATGACGTCAGGGCGTACGATGGACACATCACAGGAATGAGCGGTAAGCGATATATTCCGCACCGCTTTTGGGAGCAGGTGGTATTTCACGAATTGGCAGCGATTCCATTGAGCGAACGACACGTGGTTAGAGCACTGTTTGGAAACCGCTTCCATTTCGCGAGTTAACATTCAGACGATGGATGGGCAGCGGAATGAATGAGGGTCGTGGATCCCCGAGCGGTCGATCGAACGGTGTTTCGGGGTGGGGAAATGGGGGAAAGGTAATAAGTGGGCCCGATGCGTTTGATTTGTGGGATTGAACTATTAATTAATCTAGATGATTAATTAATTTTGGTTTATGAAGGGTCGGGGTTACGGATGAATTATTTTCACAGTTTGATTTGATGAAAGACTTTGGGTTTTTATTTTTTTGGTTTTAAACTTATAAAACGTATGCTTAAAAGCCTTTTTCTCGTATATATTTTATTATATGGTAATTAAATTAATGAAATTCATTTACCATAGGGAGCGGGGATAATTATAAAGATATATTTTTAGCCAAAGGGCATTTTAATGTGGGATTTTTGTTTAATCACGTGGGTTAAATACTTTGGCTAAAAACTTGTAGTAAGAGGGTTTTGGGGATATTATTATAAAAGGGAGTTATATACAATAGCATAAGGTATTTTCAATAGGGATTTAATAAATAAATTAGAGTTAATATGACAAAGGACAATGTAACTCAAAATACTTAAATATAACCAAGAAAGTGAGAATTCAAAAGTAAATATCATTATTATACTTTCATCACTTAGACTTAGAATAAAAAGCAATTTTGAGGGTTTTTCATGAAAAATTGAAGGATTTTCCTAAGCAAAATAGGATTTTACTTAGGAAAAGATTTTGAGAGGTGAATGAATGTGATAATGGATAACTTCAAGTACTTAGGTCTTTTTATTTATTGGGTCGAGGGTCCGGTCCCTCCAAAAGTCAAGGAAATTCCTTGAGCCCCTCTAATCTTCAAAACCCTTAGCACTTAGGGGAAATTAGAGAAATATTTAGGGAAAAATGAAGGGGAAGTTAATAATCTTTGACTTTGCTTTGCTCTGAAATTCTGCCAATGTAGTGTTCTTCCTTTGCACTCGGTGATGGAAGTAAAAGATTACAAACATTTAGAACCATCATTCATCACATGGAATTCAGTAACAACATCTACCTACCCTACTTACTTACTCTACCATTTTCTCTTCTTTATTAGGGTGCACTTAGACTAGCAAACCCATATCAATCTTCTTTTCTTTTACATGGCAAACCTATCTAAGTCTACACTTATTACATCTAAGGGCTCACATTAAACTGTTGAGCACCTTTTATTACCTCTACCTATCTACTTATCTGCCAAGATTAAACTGTTTGGTCAGATATTTATTCTCTATTCTACAACATGAAATTGAAAAATGAATGAGTCAAGTTTAAATAGTTTGACCCTTCATAAATTGTGGCAAAAGTTTAACAAACTGCACACAATTTTGTTTATTACAAAAAATGAAATAGTAGTGGCATTTGGACTTGTAGACTTTCCTGGTCTATTTTTGTTTGGGGTTCATTTCTTTCACTTTTTTGACCATTTTATTCTTTTTACCCTTTGATTTTCTTTTAGGGTATACCCTCTTTACATTTTTAAAATTTTTTGATTGTTTAAGAATATGGAACACTTTTGCACAAGAAAAAGGTTTGGAACATATTGCATAGTTCAATAAGACAATCATGAAAAATGACACCTATTGGTATAGGAGTCTAACACTGGATCCACTTGGGGATGGCTTTTCCTGGTGAAAAGTCAAGAAGAGTAGGTCAGATGCCTCAAAATGCCTTTGACTGAACCATGAAATTTTCTTTTTCTAGTAGCTTTATTGTATATATGATAGTGAAAATTCTGAAGCTTAGGGCCTTCACTTCGGGCTTCAACTTCAAAAAGTCACCATCCAATCAAAACTGATGCATTAGAAAGGATATATTATGTACAGATTAAAAAGTCAGAACATTTTAGTAAATAGGATCAAAGTAGTGCTTTAGCATTCGACCATTGACTGGTCCTTCCTCAACTTCTGAACCATCCAAATTCTTCAAAAAGTATGTGTTATTTCCCTGTAAAGCATGAATGATGTAAGGTCCTTTCCATAAGAAATCAAATTTCTCATGTTTTCCTTTATCTTCCCTTCTGGAATCCCATTTCAGAACTTTGTCTCCTAGTTGAAAATCTTCTGCTTTAGTCCTTTTGTCAAACATTTTCTTTAAATTTTCCTGCAAGACTTGGGATCGTTGATACACTTCTTCTCTGGTCTGCTGCAAGTGAATTGTTTGGTTTATTCTTCTCTGAATATCATTTGGTTCTACTTGAGCCTCCTGAAGTAATTTCATAACAGGAATTCCTAAGGATGATGGAAATCTTGCCTCAATACCATAAACTAATTCATCTGGACTGGTCCCAATTGATTTCTTAGTTGTAAGTCTGTCTGCCCACAATGCATTGGTAAGTTTCTTATGCCAATTCTTTTTATTCTCTTCCAATAATTTTTTAATGATATTAATAAGGCTTTTATTGGAAGATTTTGCCAGTCCATTACCCTGAGGATAATAGGCTGTTGAATGGCCTAATGTGATGTGATATTTATTGTAGAAACTAATCATTTTCTTTGACTTAAAAGCAGCAGCATTATCTGTTATAATTTTTTTAGGACAACCAAACCTTGAAAGTATATTGGTTTCTAAGAACCCTATGATTACAGAATCATTGGCCTGTCTTGATGGGATAGCTTCAATCCATTTAGTAAAGTAATCCGTAGCAGTGAGGATCCATCTATGTTGTCCAGAAGAAGGGGGATGGATTTCTCCAATAAAATCTAGTCCCCATTGTTGAAAGGGTCTCTCGGTGGAAATTGGTTTTAATGGTAAAGGTAACAATTTTCTTTTGCTCTCAAAGATGTGACATTATGACAAGCTGTTACAAATTTCTTAACATCTGAAAATAAGGTTGGCCAATAAAAGCCAGCCCTCAAGATCTTATCTGCAGTTGATTTCTAGTAAAGATGTCCACCACAATCTCTTGCATGAAATTCATTAAGAACCTTGTCAGTTTCATCTTTCAGTAAACAATTTAACAGAATTCCATCGTGATTCTTCCAAAAAAGGGCACTATCTAAAATACAATATTTTAAAGATGTCATTTTCAAAAACCTTTGTTTTGTTCTGGATAACCCTGGAGGAGCTTGCAGGTTTAACAAAACATAAATGATATCAGTGTACCAGGGTGAGTCTAAAAAGGCTTGACTGATGTGTGGAGTCGCCATCTCCTGTTCGTCATCCAGCTCGTTAATATCCAGGGCTTGGAAATTTGTTTCAGTCATGAGTTGAGCCAAACCTTGACCTTTTATGATTTTTGATGGTTTTATTTCAATATCATATTCTAATATGGTAGCTATCCACTTACCTCTTTTTCCTTCAATACCATCTTGAGTTAATATGTCTTTAACGACAGCATTAGGTACATAAGCTATCACATGAGAATACAATATATAAACTCTAAAATCCTTAATTGCTTTCACAAGTGAAAAAGCTTGTTTCTCCATGATATTATATTTCAATGATGCATCTCTAAGTGCTTTACTAAAAAAGGCTATTGGTTTTTCACATCCTTGATCATCCTTTTGTAGTAAAACAACTGCAACTGGATGTTCAGAAGCAAATGAAAAAATGATGAAATCTCTATCAAATTTTGGACTGGTAAGAACTGGTGTTCTGGTTAAAGCCATTTTGATTTCTTCAAATGTTTGCTTGGCTTCCAAGGTCTAGTCAATGCTTGAATCCTTTATCAACATGTTAGTAAGCAGTCTAAGTAATTCAGCTAAACTAGAAATAAATCTTCTCAAAAACTTAATCTTTCCTATGAAAGCTTGAAGTTCTTTAATGTTTCTAGGATGAGGTATCTGCAAAATTGCTTGTATTCTTTCAGGATAAATTCTAATGCCATCTTTAGAAATAATATGACCTAGGAGCTTTCCTTCTTCAAGACCAAATAATGATTTTTTCGGATTTAAAGAAATACCATATTTTCTGCATTTAATAAACACTTGCCTTAGATGATCTAAATGTTGCTGATATGTTTTGGAAAAAACTGTTAAATCATCTAGATAAATAACCAGAAAATCATGAATTTCTTTGGCAAATGCAATGTCCATTGCCCTTTGAAATGTAGCCCCTCCATTCTTGAGTCCAAATGGCATCTTGACATATTTAAATGTACCCCAAGGTGTTGTAAATGATGTTTTGTCTTGATCATCAGGATGAACCAAAATCTGGTTATACCCTGAAAATCCATCCAGAAGAGAAATCCTTGAAGATCCTACTACCCTTTGTAGGATATGGTCCATTTTAGGCAAAGGATAGTTATCTTTTAAAGAAACTTTGTTCAAATTTCTCAAATCGATACATAGTCTAATCTCCCCAGTATTTTTCCTTGTTGGTAATAGATTAGAAACCCATTCAGAGAACCTAATAGGAGCTATAATTCCTGCTTCATACATTCTTTTAATTTCTTTCTCAATTGAAGGTAGTAAAACAGGGTTGATCCTTCTAAGTTTCTGTTTGAAAGGTTTCTGATCTGGTTTCAAAGGTATTGTATTTTGAATTATTGATGTGTCATATGATTTAAGATCTTCATAACTCCAGGAAAAAACGTCCTGGAATTCTTTTAAAATTTCAACATATTTAACCTTTTGATCCTCTGGTAGAGATTTAGATAACTTAACCATCTTGGGATTTCCTTCAGTTCCCAAATTGACTTCTTCAATATCAGCTTTTACCGGTTCCATTTTGGGTTTGAATGGAATGTCATTTGAGTCAAAAAGATCTTCTAAAGGAGTTAATCCTTTAGGTAAATGATTATCTTTCAGATTAATAATTTCAGATTCATCTTCTATGATCTCATCGATTTCCATTTGTTCCAAATCCTACATATCTTTTTCAGTGAAGGTGGTTGGGTGAAGCAAGTGAATTGCAGTCTCTTCAGAAATATCTGTTTTTTGTTTATCAATTTGATCATATCCATTGATTGTTATATCTTCATCTATACTACTGTTAGAGAACTCATTTTCTAAGGTCAAAAAATTATTAATCTGACTATTATTTACAAACACTTGCCAATTCAAGAGATTGTCCGGTATAGCAGGTCTATGTCTAATCTCAGCTGTGAACTGATGATTAGGTCCAAAAGGTAATTTACATGTGCTAGCGAACATTGCAAGAATGTGAGCATGCAAATTTTGTTTTCTAGGAATTTTGGCAAGTTGAGCTTGTAGAAAAGTGTTGAGAATTTCCACAACTGTTTCTCTGTATTGTTTCAATCTAGGGTCTTTTGTTGAACATTCACCATTGATTTGTTGAATAATTAACTCAGAGTCTCCTATGATTGATACTCTAATTGCTCCTAACTTTTTGACATGTTTAAGCCCTAACAAAAGAGCTTCGTACTCTGCCATATTGTTAGTGCATCTAAAATTCAATCTATAAGCATGACCTTCGGCATGATCATTTTCAACATTATGTAACCAAATTCCAGCCTCTGCTCCTAATTTATTCACTGAACCATCAAATTCTAAATGCCATAGAATTTCATGTTCATAATCTTCATCAACTGTTTTAAGATGTTTCTTAACAGGAAGTGCTGGTTTTTCGGTTTTTTCTGGTGTTTCTAGAATGTCTGATGTTTCTTTGTTCTTAGAAATTTCTTCAATTTGAACAGTAGATTTAGTTGCAGTTTCTATTTCTGGTGCTTCTAGTTCAGTAGGAAGGTCCAATTCAGCATTATAGAGGATGAAAGAGTCCATATCAGAATGTACTGAATATACAGGGAAGTTTTCAGGCTTCTCATGGCTACTGACTAGATATTTCATCAAGGTCTCTCTGTACAATCTTTTAGGCTGACCAAATACTGAAATAGTTGCAAATGACATATATAATTGTAGAGATCCTCCGAGTTTGGCACCCCAGGATCTAGACAATAACATACCATATTTAGGAGGAATATCAGCAACTACTACATCCATCAGAATAGATTTCGCAGGGTATTGCACCAAAGTAATACACAAATCTTTAATCAAACCTAAACATCTTACCTGACTCGAATCAAAAGAGAAAATATCTTTATATGGTCTGGTAATATCAAGGTTTAATCTTTCCATCACTGCTTTTGGCATTAAATTGTGGGACGCTCCAGAATCAAGCATGGTGTTATGCAGTATTTTGTCATGAACATTCAAGCTCACATAAAATGGAGGAGTTCCTCCACTTTCTGGTTTGCCATTAACTTCAGGACCAAAAAGTAGTCTGGGTTGATCATCAAAAACGTTCACTAAATCATCCATTCCAGTAATGTTAAGGGATCTGCTAATTTGGCTTCTATAAACATCGTGTTTAGCTAGCTCTGCTAATGGAGCATATATCTTTATTTTGCCTATTTCAGCTTCTAGATTGAAAGGCTTTTCTGTTTGAGCTTTAGTGTTTTGAACAGTTGGATATTCTCTGTTTTTTGGGTCTTCAGTGTTTTTCTCTTTTTCATGGGTGGGATTATGAGTTGAAGGTGTTTCTGAATTAACTTCTGTTGGTTCTTCTACGTTTCCTACAGGAGGAAAAGTATTAGAAAGTTGTTTATTATTCAGTTGATTGTCAGACACATCTTCAATTATTGGATTTGCAGGGTTAGGACTTGTCCTAGAAAGAATTTGTACAGGAGGAGTGTTTTGTACAGGAGGAATGTTAGTTTTACCTTTGATGTTTTGTTTTACAACTTTCTGTTTGCTATTCTCCGGCACATCAATTCGTCTACTTCTCAAATTGTACTGTTTATGAACTTCATAAATTGTTGTGTCATAGCCTTCTTTAAAATCAAAATTTTCTCCTGAATGAGTTTGAAATGTTTCAAGAATGTGATTTTCTTGATCATCTTGAGATAGGAAAACTTCTGGTTCGTTCTTGTTTTCAGTTACATTATTTATTTCAACATCCTCAGTAGGTTCCTCAGAAGATAAACCTTCAACAAAATTTTCTTGGAATGGTGTCCTGATGTTTTGGTCAGGGACATTTTTCCCAAGATTTTGGTTTTGATTTCTTCTGAAGTTTGGGTTTCTAACAACATTTTGACCATCACCAGAAGACTTTCTTTCGATTGTCTCTACTCTGTCTCCCAGTCTTCCCATACCTTTAATAATTGCATCCGGCTTTCTTTCAAAAGTCGAAGGCTCTTCGTTTATAGGCATCCTTCTTTCAGCCCTAGCCCTAGCACGTTTTTCTATGAGGTTAGCTTCAACACTAACCACTATGCTTTGCATCTCTTCTAGGGTTTGAGGGGCTCTTTCCCTGAGTGAATATGCTATGTCAGAGTCAAATCCATCAGGAAATTTAACTAGTACTGAATCAAGAGGGGGTCTAAGGTTCTGGGGAACAACGTAGTATGCTTCGTTGAATCTAATGATATAATGTTGTACTGTTTCATTAGGTCCTCTTTTCAATTTTCCAAAATCATATAGGATTTGAAGCGGGTCCTTCTTCTTCTCCCATCTATTTAAAAATGCCCTATACAAGGCTGGTAAGTCAGCAATACTGTTTGGAGCAAGGGCCTTAAACCATGTCCTGACTTCCCCAGTAAGACTCTGGACAAAAATTCTCATTCGGACATCATCAACGTCAATTTCATAAAATTCAAAGTAATCAGTCATCCTTTTGGTATGTTTTTGAGCAGTATAAGTACCGGATCCATCAAAAGGGGTGATCTTACTCTGATAATCTGGAGGCAAAGCAGCAGGGTTGGCTAGCAACTGTAACGGAGAAAATCTATTGGCCATTGGAAGGTGTAATGGAATAACAGGTGATGATGGTCTGGAAGGAGGTGGAGTAGGAGGAGTGGCTTGTGTTTGGGAAGCTTGAGGAAAAGTAGCTGAACTTAGGGAAGCTGTGGTAATTACAGAAGTGTTTGAAGTTTCTTCAAAGGTCTGTTCAGATTGAATGGAATTCAGTAAATTTTTGTCAAGATGGAAATGAAACAAATCTCAATTGTAAATCTTCAAAGAACAATGGGTCCAGAACTAGTCTGGATAATTCAGTTTCAGAAAAATTCACAAATAAGGATGTTTCGAATTGCTCATCGAAAGTCACTTCATCAAAATAAATCAACTTTACGGGACAGGATGTTGATCTGGAAAGAGGTCGAGAACTTCCAGAGCTTTCTTGACTTCCTCTCTCAGAGTTTTCTTGACTTCCTATCTTCTAAGAATCCTAGGAATCAGATTTGGATTTTCAAATATCGGTGGTGGATTAGGGTCAGGATTTGACCTAGTGTGACGAATCCTTTCTGAAGCCAGTTTTCCTAGATGATTTATGTTTTTTGGTTTTTGGTTTTAAATGAAATGAAAGTACAACTTCGACAAATTCTTCAAGAAATTAAAGATTTCTGATTGAAATTTTCTCAAAGAATTATTAAACTAGAGAATCTGATTGAATGTTTAAAACTAAAGTTCAGTTATTAAGCTAAACCAGAGATAGACTGAAGCAACATTTATTTACTATGCAGTTGCAGAGAAAAAGCATTTCAAAAGCTACCTAGCTGATCTTCAGACTCTGTCTATAGCTTATAAGCTACAATAGTAAATGATTCAGGTCCCCAGTGGAGTCGCCACTATGTTATCACTCAGATTTTCCTTGAAGTTGTAAGAAAAGGAAAGACCCGAGGTAACCACAAACCAACCTTCAGATACAGAATCTAGCCAATCTGTATCCAGATAGGGCTCTTTGTTTAAAATTTAGTTTTGTTCTTATAAAGTTTTAGGCTAGTTATAAGTCCAAGAGTTTTGTTTGAATTTGAATGGTGGAATCTGCCAACTAAGGGCATGATTGAATATTCTTAGTCCATTGGGTGATGGGGTCGAAAGGATGGCTTTACTGGATTCAGTTTTTTACACACAAGATGGCTTTGCTGGGCAAGATAGCCAAACAGAGAACAATTTTAGATCTTAAAGTGATTGGAATGGATTTTGAAGGGATGAAAGGCAATTAAGAATATTTCAACATGTTCAAAAGAAAGAAAGTGAATGATTACAAATAAAGAGCAGTTAATAATTCTTTACTATAGTAATCAAAATGTTTAAACCAGCGAAACAAGAGCAATCAAGAATTCATTGTTTATAACTGGTCTAGAAGAAAACATTTGGAATAATCACAATTGAAATCAGATTACACTTAAGCAATTTCTGATTTATTCTTTTTTGTCAATTATTCAGAAATGGAACACAGTGATATTATAAACAGATATAAAACTTAAAACATAGGATAGAAATGACTTATTGAACTGTAGTCCGACACATGAATCCTGCAAAAAGTCTTGAGCTTCAAATCATCATCTAGCAAGCCACAAAGAAATTTCTCCAAAGCACTTTTATTCCAAAAAATCAATGTTACAGCAAAGTAGTAGAATCCACCCTCAATACTTATTTTGAGGGCTTATTTATACAAAAAACTATCAAAAATATCTCATAACAAAAGAGATATAATCTAGGGTGACTAATGAATCGGTTACAATAAAAATGGAGACAGATGGTCTCGTAGATAGGAAAAAGAATAACTGATGGCATGCTGTTTCCTCCTTTTAAGAGTGTGCTGGAGGCAGACCCTATGGTTTGGCTTCGATGCTGTCAACTTCAGTAATTTATTCTAACTGCTTTTCTTGTCTGATACTCTTTATTTTTCACTGATACGCTTTGACCTTCATTTACCTATTTATCCTTTACCAAGATATACTAGAGTAAAATAAAAAATTTCACCCAAGGATAAATTTTATAAAAGTTCCATCATCTCATCCCACCATTGAATTTCTGGCACTCTGGTTCTTTGCAATTTTCTCAATGTTTCATCAGCTTCGGTGTATTTGAAAAAATTAGGCTGATATGGAACCAAATTTTTTATTTAATGTTCAAGATAAAATAAACTCTCCAATTTTTCATAAAGACTTTTCCCTATTGGCAATGTTCCTTCCGCTGTACTGGTTGAAGAACTGGCTTGATCATCAACCTGTTTGTTTACTTTTGCTACAAAACTTTCCAAATCCATTAATTTATCTTTTGTATTAACAGGACTGGGCAAACCTTTATTTAACAAATCATCAAATCTTTCTTTGAAGGTAAAAATTTATTGCTGCAAGTCTGAACACCTTCTCTCAAGATTTTGCATAAGAGTCGTTTTGGTAAAAACTCTTTTGATTTCCAAGATGGTTCCTGTCCTGTCCTAAATTCCAAATTCTGCAAGTTGCTGCTTATTTTGAGTATTCAAAAAATTGATAAGTCTATTGGCTTCTTTTGGCATATTTCCTAACTCTTCCCTTGCTTTCTCAATTTCTACCAGAGCCAATATGACTAAATCCTGTTGTTCATACATTAGTTGAATAGAAGACCAAACGTTCTTTATTGATTGAATAATGTTATACCAAAGAATTTCTTTTAATTCACTTAAAGGTCTTTCCATTGTAAGATCCTTTTCCAATGCTTTAACTGATTTTTCTAGTCTTTTGATTTCTCTTGTCTTCTCAGCAACACTTATTTTTGATTGATCATATTTATTTTCCAGAGTAGAAAGCTGAAATTTTAAGCTTTGGAGTTTTGTCACTTGCAGTTTTAATTCATTCATTGCTTTGATTAATTCATGAGAACCTTTATCAGAAGTGTTCACCTGTGTTAGCTCTACTTGTTGACCTGTGATTGATGTACCTGTCCCTGTGGCTGCCTATGTTGTAGTTGCTGGAATAATAGATTCTTTGTCTTTTAATCCTTGCTCAAGTTCTTTTTCTGTTTCAGCAAGCCTTTCATTCATTCTTAAAAGCAAGTCCATTACCTCTTCTTCAGGATTCTGCTTCATTACTTTTTCAGTTTGAGGGTGTCTTGAAGCTGGTAGTTTCAATTGTTTCCTCAATGCAGCAATGTCATCATCTTTCCTCTCGATTAATGCTTCAATGCCCTTACCATTCTTAGGATTATGACCCAAACTGATAATTATTTCCTCCAAAGGTTTTATCGTATTATCCTTTGCTTGGGAAGAAGCTTTCTCAATCTGCAACTGGGTATTTGTATTATTCAAAGAATCTTGTAATTCATGAGCTGCCATAGCTTTTTCAGTAAGTGTAGAATATATCATTTCTCCCGTCTGCTTGTGTAATTCAATCTGGTCCAAAGGATGAATATCTTTTGCTAAGACCTCAAAATTGGTTCTGATATAACTAGCTGCTGTCTGTGGTTGTTGCACTTTGGGTTTAAAATGGCTCATTAGCATTTTACCCTGTTAAATGTCAAAAGCTGACATTAATCTCTCTCGATTTTTTGGAGCCATTTTAAGATATTGATTATACACCTGCATCCTCAGTGGATCATTCATTGCTTTTATATTGATGAAAGTCTTCTTTATATCTCCTGCATCTTTAAGTGGAGGTTTAAAAGAAGATATTTATTTACTTAGCTTCCTATGTATTGTCTTTCCTTGAAGACCAGAATATGTACCACTAACTGAACTTGTTTGCTGACTCTCTTCTCTTTCTGAAATATCAATGATTTCTTCAAATGTTTCAACTTCTGGAAGTGTATTCAGTTTCTGCCTTTTAGCCTGAGGCTGTTTTGAAGATTCCTTGGGAGGAGTAGGACCTTCAACCTCTCTTTTCTTGCCCTTTTCAATATTCAGTGGAGTTTGCAAGTTTGGCATTTCTACTTGATTGGTTTGAGGAGGAACCTGTGCTTGTCCTTGAGCCTTAGATGTTTGAGGTAGTTCTGTCATTTTGAATGTTTCAATCACTTGTATTTCAGGCTCTTTCCCTTTTCCTTTGGATTCAACTGCAATTGATGGAATGTTTTCCTGTAATTTCTGTTGAAAATTCCCTGCTGAAGAAGGACCAATGTCTGGTACCTGCACTTGCCCAAAAAATTCTAGGTCAAGCATTTTTCCAAGATCTTTCATTACATTTTCCATATTGACTTCTTCACTATCCTATTCAATTAATGTTCCCTCCACCCATTCATCTTTATTAGCATACTGTTCAATTTCTGGAATCCTATGATGGAAGTAAGGTGCTGATTTATTTTTCATTCTTTTGTCACAAATAAAGTTGAATGGGTCATAGGTTACCAAATGGAAACTTTTATGTAATCTGAAACGTTCCTCTAATATCTTTTGAGCTTCTTCTCCTCCATCCCTAGAATTGCAAATAAATGGACCTAATTGAATCTTTATCCTGAGTTGAGCCTTTTTCTTAGCATTACAAAAGTGAATTATATCTGAATTGTTCATTTGTTTGAAATACTCAAGTGCAAAAAGTCTCATTGGAACATATCTAGGTAACTTGAAAGGGCTCAATTCACATCCGTAAATTCCTAATTTAAAGATAGATTGCGATAGAAGTAATGTACCACCTATCTTATACCGTTTTGAAAGCTAAAGGATTTTCTTGATCTCATTACTGACTCTAGGAGG